>JADLZK010007812.1:0-111367 GCA_015847255.1 Hyparrhenia diplandra
ATAGTCTGGCCATCTATCTCATAATGTGACTCACACGCCTATCGTGTTCTGATCAATAAAAACCCTATCAAGTATACCTTGCCTTGATCTCCCTGCTCCTCTCAAGTTTCAACATCAGCTGACGATCCATCATGTCCACCATCATCGCCCATGTTCATGATCATCATGCTCCTCGTCATTAACCTAATCCTTTCTTAAGTCACACACTTAGAGCAAAAGGATTTACTCCACAAGTGTCGTCATCAATTTCCAAAAACCAAACATGAGATTTCAGCAAATCCTAGGGCATCCCTCGCGCGCGTCCCTCCCGACGGGTCTTTTTCCGGAGGTGCGTTGAGGTTCTTCCAGCCGTCATCGAGGTTCCCATCGGCTCTACCTATCTCTTGATCGTTCGCGGGCCGATCACGCCGCTGCGATTCGCTTGCTCTAAGGTTGATTACGGCCTTCGCAGGCCCAAGCCCTCCCGCGGTGTTTTGGCGTGGAAACCCTAGTTCTCTGTTAATAACCATTGTCGAACCCTCTCTCTCCACTCTATCTCTACAAGCCGAGCTCTCGTAGTGGCCGCGGAGAGGCATAGGCTCTCACCGTTGTCTCTTGCTCCGTTCGTCTTTCCTGGCCCCTCCTTTGGCGAGCATCGGCGACGCACTACCTCTATCTCAAAGCGCATGCCGCTGCAACCCGTCTCCCTACTCGTCGAGCATCGGCGACCATGCGACTTTCCCTTTAGCTCTTCGTGTGGCGACGCTTGTGGCCTTGATCCTTCTCACATTGGTGGCCTTGCTCCGTCTCACGTTGGTGGCCCACGCCCCTGCTTCCCTATCATGGCTTCCGGTGGTTTCCCATGAAGATAAGACCTCGTTTTGTTCTAAATAAGCGGTGACGAAAAATCGTTGACTCATAAGTTATGGTTGTGTCTGGTTGCAAATGACTTATAAGTTAGGAAAAGTGGAGACCTATAAGTTTTAAGTAGGGGTAAAACTAACTCATTGCTTATAAATCGCCCCTACTTACAAAAATTTCAGTTGGTTAGGTTTGACAAATAAGTCACTTATTTCATTTTTTTAACTTTGGTGACTTATTTAGAGTCAAACATGACCTAAAAGACCGAGAGAGGAGCAAAACTAGTTTGTTGAAATTGAGGTGGGCCCCACACAAATAAAAAAGTTATTTTTGTAACAGGGACAAGCCTATTGTATACCTTGGCTATTAGAGCTATAGGTTGCCCTATGTGACTTGGTGCGTCATAATGGTATTAACCGCATATTCTCGCTAATATGCAGGCGAGAGATAAAGAAAGAAACTATTTTTTTTCAGACGACATGACATTTTTTTTTTCATGAACAACACGACAAAAATCAAAGAAAAATTTGGTAAAGTGACTTTTAAATTAATCAAATTGCGACAATACAATTAAAATGTTCAAAACTTACATGAATAAGTCTTGAAACTTGCACAAATAGATTGTACATAAGATAAGGTCTTGACTACAGCCTACAATACAAATTCTAGTTCAAAGCTCTTGTTTTTGCGCTTTCTCATTGCTATGAAAGCATGAATTATGTCATCCTCGTTCTACGTAAGAGAATATATCGTGCTCAATAAAGATAATAACCAAACAATGGTTCAATAAAACTCACCCACGACGGTCCACACGAAAAGAGGAAGAGAGGAGGAGGGCGGCCCGGCCTGGGAGGGGGTGGGCGCCGTGGCCGGCTCACTCCCTCCCCGCCTTCTAGGTGGCCTTGCCTTCACCAGAGACTTGCGAGTCGGAGGAAGGGGAGAAAAAGGAGTATTGGGGCCAAGTTTGGAGTGGACCGAGAGAACTTCTAAAAAATAACATTTTGGGCCAAATTCGGGATATGGCTACCGGAGTACCCCATTAGGCCCGCGTGGACCATCGCGGACGCAAAGCCAAGCTGCTGGGCTGGCCTTGATGTACATGGAACGGCAGGGATATTAGTTAGATCGGGGGAAAGAAAGGGGGAAGGCTGTTAACTGACCGACTGGTCGCGCGGATGCACGCGCCGACCAGGCGCCGCCCCTGGGCTTATTTGTTTTGTTGGCCCGCTAACTACTTTGACTGTTTCTTTTTCTTCCTGGGTTGATTATTTTTTGCCCTCTCTACCTTTCTGGGGCTGACTGTTTCTTCTTCGTACACCGTTGGTAAAAATCAGAGTTAATTCTTTAAATGAAATGGAAAAAATACTTTTACAACGAGTACACTATTCAAATACTTCCAGTTGATTCACACAAAACAAAACAAAAAATCTCAACTAGCCTATTTAATTAATATAAAATGAAAGAGTATCAGTTGATTCATCAATCATATAATATAAAAAAAATCTTATTCATTAACCCTATTTTGCATTCTTCATTAACGCTATTTGGCAATGAAAATGCGAGCAAGACAACAGACGGAGACATAAAACGTACTGATACACACTTGAGTTATAGAGCAAGGCTAATTTTTACATATACTTCTTATTGGAAGGATTGTTATCCATTCTGCAGCTCGTACACTAAGCTCTTCTGCCTTCAGCTGCTTCAGTAACTGATGATGATGAGCAGCCCAATCGCCGTGTTTCAGTAACTGATGACGATGAGGCAGCCCAATCGCCGCGGACGATGATTGTCGACGGCACCCGAACCGGAGGTGGCTCCAGAAGGTGAGAGGTTGTAGCCAAAGAACTGAAGGTGTCGATCCATGCAAGGATGAGCCAGGCTTTTCCTCTCTGAACCATGAGAAACGCGAGCAGCGGATGCAGCCACTCTTGTACCGAGCAACAAGACTGAAAAACAAGAGAAAAACTTTCAGACATTAGGATGGACAGAATGAACCAATAATTAATTATCTCCCAAACTTCTGAAACATGGATCAAAAGAAAATTAGTTTGTTTGGTTCAGTATATTAGCTTGCTGGTTGGGACAAAGCAAACACCTCTAAAATAAGCAAACACCTCTAAAATATATTTCTGTAAGAATAGCATAGTGTTTCAAGATTATTTTCTGTAGAAATATATACTTCTGTGTAGAAATTACTCTGCTGGGGAGTGCAAGATATATTTCAGTCAGTTCTTAATAGTGCCAAACAGCCTTCTTGTGGCTCCAAACAAGAATCATTGTGGCAATTCAGTTTAATTATGTTTAGGGAATTTGCACAGACAAGTGCCTCCACAGTCTCGGGTGAAGAGAGCTTCTCTTTCGTAATAAGAACTATATATCATAATGAACTTCATTGGACTGAAGAAATGATTTGTCTAAAATCTGAATGCAAAAAGCCTAACCTGCATATTTGGCAATAACCAATAGGATATAGGTAATCATGACCTGTCAAAGCACTGTATCATCCAAGATCTAGCAAGACATCTTTCCTTGACAATATCTAGAGCAACAGTAGTAGTGTAGGTGTAGTATAAGCCTTCGAACCACTCCCATCAAATACCAAGCATCAAGCTGCTAAATTGCCATTAAAAAACTAGGTTGAATCGACTGAGCTGACCTGCCAGGCTGCCATAACAAATCATTCAAAACCACCACTTCACAAAATATTTCAAACAGTGGCCACATTTTAGAATCAAGATACCTTTAAAGCATGACTGCAGCGAGAAGACCTCCATCATTGGCTTCATTAAGCCCATATCCATCACCTGCTGCCACTAAGCAGCGAAAAAGCAACTTCAATACGGCATGGATCTCCAGAAGAGACTTCAACATCCACCTGCTCATTTGCTCAGCAGACAATACACATTTAGAAGTGGTTGTTACAAGACACCAGACAATGTTGTCGTTCAGCGACTGCCGACGCCCCATCCGCACACTGGAATCCATCTGAGAACGTAGAGACATAAAGACATAGAGACATAAACAAGAAACACCCCCAAAACATTCACTTAGAACATCGATTTATTTATAATAGAACGCAGCCGAAGCACAAGTGCTAGAACCTACGAACCATGACCGAGCATAAAGGCACTAAGTTTGAAATAAGGGCAAAATATTAAACTCGAAATTGATGTATGTCATAGCATATATACTGTATTTGAAAAGTAGAACATTGGACTGAGAACATCGATTTAATTATAATAGAACATCGGGGGAAGTACACATGATAGAACATGAGAATAATGGCATAGAGGGGGAGCATTTACTAAGAACATCGATTTATTTATAATAGAACATCAAAGTACATATGATAGAACTTGGGAATAGTGAATGAGAACATAGAGGCATAAAGCGGCAACATTCACCCGAAATATTTACTAAGAACATCATTTAGTTATAATAGAACATCGAATGATGCATGATAGAATATGGGAATAATAACTTGAGAATATATAGACATAAACTAGAAATATTTCCCCAAAAAACATTCACGAAAAACATCAATTTAATTATAATAGTACATCGAGAAGCACACATGATAGAACATGCAAACCATGACCCGAGAACATAGAGGCACTAAGTCTGAAATAAGAAAAATATTTCTTAATGTGCTTTATAAGGTAATGAGTTTATTTTGAATTAACTAAATCATGTCACTGAAATTCAAAAACAATGTTTACCGAATGGGATAACAAATAAATAAAAAGCTATAGACACAAGCACGATCAAGGTATTGTCAAAACCAGCCACCTGAAATGATATTCTATATTTGGGTTCATAAATAAACGTTGTCTACAAACACATTGGAAGAATGAAACAACTATTTTGTAAGAATAAGAATGAGTGTGTGAAAGTGAAATTGGGAAAATAAAGGAAAGGTAAGTAACATGAGTCAAAAACAGGTAGTAACCTGTGTTGGGTCATCTTGTTCGAAAAGATAGGCTTTGTAGCCACACATACGATTTCTGTAAGTGCAAATAATACTAAAACAATTAGTAGATAAAAGGCATCTGGGCATCAATCTCACATATAAAAAAATTCCACTAAAATGATAAGCCACGAAGAATGAGTGGAAGGGCAAATACTGAATGGGGCAAATAGCGACTGTCAATAGCACTATTAGGATATAAGAAAATTCACAAGAGTGGTAGAGAAAGAAGGGAAGTGCACACTGAAATTTCAAGTAGTTGTGAAGATCATCCCATGAAATGCCTTGGAAGAAAAAGGGAAGCAAAGCAAAGAAAAGGAAATATGAATGTCACATTGAAATTACATTGTCTAGGTAACACCCCTCCCAAAGGAATCCCCTAGAAGAAAAAAAAAAAAAGGACAGAACATCACATTTCCCTCGTTTATGAGGGAGCGAGCTACAAATTCAGAAACAGGAACACCACAGCCCAACACTACTGTGACCTTTTAGCAATAACTATATTTTAGAAAATGGAACTGAAACAGTGGGATGAGAACTGTGACCTTTTACAAAATAGGAACTAAATCACAATGGAACTGCCCAGCCGAGCAACCTCTAATCCCAATGGTGCCTCACACCAGAACTCTAACCGCTATTTTAGAAGTTACTATTACAATAGGTGAAAGCAAAAGACATTATGATGCACTGCATTGCTGCTGCACCTTTTATACAGGCAAACGGCATAGCAACTAATATTAGCTTAGTGGAACTCCAAAAATGTCGATGCTAGAATGCAATCTGGTGAGATTATGTAGCATCTACCTTTTCATAAGTTACAATGAAAACTACCGGTTATTAAACAAATCATAAAGAGCTAAGGGCTGAAGAAATAGTTAACAGGTGAAGGCAGAAGACATAATGGAGCACTATATTGGTACTGCAATGTATATAAAAGCAAAAAAAAAAAAGTAAGTATCAATAAGTGAGAATCCAAAATTGGATCCAGATTGATAAGAAACCTTGAATTCTTCGAAAATGAGAGATGGTATTTTATTTGGATCCCCAACCTTGAATTCCTATTGTTGCCAAATAGCATGGTGGTGGCTTGCATTTCAGGCCTTACCAAGAACACAACAATAAACAGTCTCTTGCTGCAACATGCTCTCAAGCAAAATGAGTTCAATTGAGTGCTCTAATCATGAACCAATGATTGCTTGAAGTGACAACTCATAGAAGCAATAAAATGGATTTAAGGAGTGAATTTCGTTGCTGCAACATGCTCTCAAAGACCTACCTTGGAGAAAAATAAATTTGCCACTCAGAAATACAAGACACGCACAGAAGCTGCAAAAGTCTCCTCAACAAGCTAGCTGCGTGCAAACTGATCTGCTCAAATTGTACAGACAAGAGGAAATATAAGGGCATCGTAGTCTATCAGGGAAAAAAAAAAAAAGAACCCAGCGGACCAACATGAGCCCAACCGCCAAGAACTACGAACAGAAGAAAAATGATCGCAAAATCCGATCTCCATCAGAACAAAAGGAATGGCTCCCAAAATTCGTACAGACCAAATTGAACTAGCAACGAACAACTCCCCAAAGGATCATCGCCTGGGATCAAACCAAACTCTGGGAAACTCAGATCGTAGACATGCACGAAAATGGGAAAAACTCACATCACATAGCCACGAAAACCACAGACCAAAATGATGAAACCCGGACCGCCTCCAGAAGTCTTGTTCCGCCGCAGCCGCTCGCTCGCCTCGCCGCTCGCCGCTCCAAAACCGTGCTGCAGAAGCAGCCAACTGGCTGCTTGACGGGAGGGAAGAAACAGGATGAGGAGAAGAAGGGGAAGGAGGAGTGACGCCAGGATACGCGGGCGGCGCACTTGGAATCGGCAGGAGAGGTGGCGTCGCGTCGTCGGCTGCGGGAGCGCCGCCGCCGCCGTCGCCACAGAAAGGTTGCCGCACGAGAGAAACAGTCGGAAACGATAGGAATAGTTGTTGGGCTTGTTGGGCCGAAACAGTAAAGGGCCGAATTTAGAGGGGTGGTCGGCGCAATGTTAAGAAAAGGACCACCAAATAAAATACTACGTAGTAAATAAATAAAACAGTAGGTAATTAATAATAATTTAATAAAGGAAAGTAAATGCTGCGAGCGGAGCGGGGCGGGCGATTGGTTTCTTCTCGGCCTCATCGTCTTCTTCGCCGATCTCTGCCCTGCCCTCCCACCCCCGGTGTGCTCCAAACCCTAGCAAGCAGCAATCAAGGCAAGCGGTACTCATGCAATCGTACTAATCGGCTCCCTGCCTAATCCCCTCCCTTTCTCATCTCATGACCATGCCGGCCTCGTCCTCCTCCGGTGGCAGTGCCTGTGCCCCATCGCCGCACCCGCCACCGCCGCCGCCACCGCCGCCGCGGGCTATGAAGCGTGAGCTCGCCTTCGCGCTCCAGTCCCTCCGAGATCACTGCCTCCCCCGGCCGCACGCGCTCGGGCCGCCCCATCTCTTCCCTTCCGGACCCCTCGGCATCAGCATCTCTCAAGAGGCGCAAGAGATCCGACCCGCCCACCCCCCGCCCCCGCCGCCCCGCGCCCCTGCCCCCGCCCCCGCGGCCGATCTCGTCTCCCCGCCCACGCCGCCTATCGACGCCGAGCCGCCTAACCAGCCCCTCCGTGACAGCATCCAACCGCTCCACGGATCTTATCCTCCCACCGCTTCTGACCACCGATCCGATTCCAATGCCGATCAAGAGGTCATTCCGCAAGCGATGCTGGAAGACCCCCAGCCATCGCACGCTGAGACTGCAACAGAGGACCCGGCAATGGAAGTGATTCCAAAGCCAAATCCGTCAGCAGCAGAGGATAGTGCAGCAGATACTGCAACAGAGGACTCGGCAATGGAAGTGATTGCAAAGTCGAATGAGGTTGGTGCATGTGCATCAAAGCAGAATGTGGCTGTGGAGGATACTGCAGCAGTAGCACCAACTCTACTGGATACCACCATTGCAGAGAGTGCATCAAAAGCCGAATGTGGCGCGAGAGAGGATACTGCAGGGGTACCCCCAACTCTGCTAGAAACCACCATTGCAGCTGGAAACGACCAATGTGATAATACAAACTCAAATGGAGGATCAAGTCTACAGCAGCAGGCCGTCACCATTGCAGCTGGAAACGACCAGTGTGATAACTCAAACTCAAATGGAGCAATTCTACAGCAGCAGGCCGTGGACAATGTACTACTCTCCAATACTGTGTGCTAGCTGAGGACGCTGCCACTCCCTGCGGCTGCTGCCGAGCTCAAGCCTGCAAGGCGCTTCACACGATCTCTGCTCAAGAATAATAAACCAGAGAAAGAAGAGTCTGCAGCTTGTGAAAGTCAGGCGACACCAGATGGCAGCAAGGATGCCTCATATGATTTTTGCTTTGCTCCTGGAGAAGCCTCAGAGAAGGTTCACAAGGTCATTGCTCAAGACAAAGGTTGAGAGCAGTTTGCTTGGATCTGATGATGCACTGGACAGCGCATCTGATTCCCCTCCATCAGTGAAGAAGATGGAGATGAAGATGTCAAAGAAAGTTGCCTGCCTCACGAAGCACCCTGGAAACATTAGAGAGCTGCTCAACACAGGCCTGCTCGAGGGGATGCCAGTTATGTACATCATTCCTCATAGCAAGGTATGTGAGAATCAGCCATAATGTTTTGTGAGCCGTTCTTAAATCTGTGGTTACTGCTGTGCTAATGGCTTGCAAATTCATATTTTAATTTTTTTTTTACGGGTTTAACATAGTCTTTCTAGTAATATTAAGACAGAGTTATCCTTTGTCGGGACAGTAGGAGTATTTGACAAACCATAAACCATGATCCATGACAACAAGTGCAGCTTAAGGATAAAGTTGGCACTGTTGAATTAAAGTTGTTTTGATGACATATTGTCTTGGATTGTTGTCTGTCTAGTTTTTTTGTATCTCATGCAATTATTGACATAAGTTTATGCTTGCAAGTTGCAGAAGGCGGTGCTAAAAAGGAGTGATTACTGGTTGTAATATACGTTGCTTTTGCCTGTCCTGTAATGGCTCCAAGGTATGTGTTCCGTAGTCTATAAACTGTTAAGAACAAAAACTGTTTATTTATGCTGCTCTCCTTTTCATTTTACAGGTTGTTTCAGCTTATTACTTTGAACAACATGCTGGAAGCACCAAAAACACCCTGCTGATTACATTTACTTAGGAAATGGCAATAGTTTGCGTGATGTGCTGCGTGCATCTGACAGATCTCCCTTGGAGGCTCTGGAAAAAACGATTCGTTCCTACATTGATCCAGTAATTAAAAGGAACCATGTTAATTGTTTGAATTGCAGCGGTAAGAACTTCAGGGTTTGAGCATTTTTTTTAAGTGCAAGTTCCTCTGATACATTTAACAACGTCTCCTAATGTAGCAGAGCCTGTTCTTCCGTCATCGCAATACATTTGTCAAGTTTGCCTCGAATCAAAGCAACCTCAAGATCCTCTTACAACATCGTATACATGTAATGGCAGTTCAAGGTAAGCAATTTGAGCAACATATTCTTGTGCCTAAATAGCTATGTTCTCATCATTGGTTAGATAGTTAATATGTACAAGAGATTTCTGCCTGATATGGTTAGATGCTAAGTGACTTACATTTTTTTGTTCTACCTAGGTTCATAGTTTTAGAGATTTGGTTGCAAATTTTGTTGGTTTTTTTCTTAAATCATATTTAAGTTCTCGCATTTAGATCTTATACTTCCTTTGTTTTTGTTCTGTAGTCTGACTCCGAGTTCCAAGGAGGCTTTCCTAAAGAACATATCACCAGGCAAGAAGGGTGGGAGTGCTGGCAAAGTAACAAACAAGTTGGTACACTATAAGCTTGTTATCTTTCCTTATTTATTATGTGTGCATGAGCTCATTGGCATTTTTTTTGTACTTTCTTCAGGGATAACAGACTACACAAATTGGTCTTTAATGTTTTGCTTGATGGCACAGAAGTAGCTTACTATGTTGATGGGCAGGTTGTTAGACTAAGGCTATCTCCTGGTTTTCTTCAATTCACTTTATTTGTTTTCTTTGGTTTATAATTTGCATTGCATAATGCAGAGAAAGGTTGACGGATATATCAAGGATCAAAAGAATCTACTGTAATCACTGCAACAGAGTGGTCTGACTCTTCTCTCATTTTAATTATTTCTTCAGGTTCATCATACATTTTATAAAATAGTTAATCTTTTTTTTTATGCGGAATATTCAGGTTAGCCCATCAGCATTTGAAGCTCATGCGGGTGAGGGATCAAGGCGCAAACCGTAAGTTTTTTATGTTCTTGTGTTTAAATTATGCCAACTCGGTTGTCATGGTTGATCTCACTATGTTACATGAGATAATTATCTCTATGGCCCTGATAAAAACACAAAGTATGTACATGGCCCTTTTTTTTTTTAAATTAGTTCTATGGCCCTAAAATTTTATTTGATTAGCTCTATGGCCTTCTGTGTGATCTGTTAGACTTCTCTGTTAGGTCTAGCATTGTTTGAGATGGGAAATGACCAAGATAGCCCTCTGTATTGAGTGAAGCGCCAGAGTCCCGTCGCCCTGCTCCAGTTCGAAAAAAAAAAAAAGAGACCGGCGCCCGCCGCCGCCGCCATGGAGGAAACCGCCGCCGCTGCCGTCCAGGCGCCGCCGCCGCCGCCAGTGACCCACCGGGTCCGCTTCTGCAGCCTCTCCAGCCCTCGATCTACCTCCTCCCGTGGAGCTGCGCGGACTGCATTCAGCATCGAGCTGCGCGACCCTACACGGCTGCGCGGACTGCATTCTGCTCGTACTGCTAGCTTGCACGACTGCACAAAAGGCATTGATTTGCTTACTGAAATAGTTTGGCATCTTGCTTAGTAATAGCTTACGGTTTTGTGCAATTGCTGGGCTGACAGTTCATAGTAATACAAAATTAATGTTTGTTTATTAGTAAGAATTAATAAAGGTTAGTGTAGATTTCATTAACCAATTATTAACGGAGATGAAGAAAGGCTCAACTTTTATGCAGATGGATAGATCATGGATCAAAGAGGTTCAGTGCTGAACACATAACCTTGGCAAAAAAAATCATGTAGGGGTAAAATGGTCTTTTTACCCATCATTTAACACCGTCAAGTGCCAAAACATAACGGAAGGCCATACAGCTAACAGAAAGTTTTCCAAGGCCATAGAGATAACTTTAAAAAAAAAAGAGGTCATATACATACATTGTGTTTTTCTCAGGGCCATAGAAATAACATGTTACATTGCTGCTAGGTATGATAACATATTCACATCAAACGGAGTATCATTGCATGAGCTGGCAATGAAACTATCAAAGGATATGGAACTGTCAGAACGCGAGACAGATGATCTGTGCAGAGAATGTGGTCAGGGGGGAGACATTTTCCCTTGCAAAATCTGTCCAAGGTCATTTCATCCAGGTAGTTTTGCAAGTCCTTGGAATTAATTACAAGCTCTGGAATGTTCTTTTTGATTATTTGTTTGTCAAGTGTCTGTTCTTTTTGAGAATGGTTTTAACAACTGCTTGCTTGTTATACCAACTGCAGCTTGTGTTGGACTGCCGAAAAGTCCCCTCAGAATGGTATTGTGATAATTGTCACAATCTTGTGCAAAAAAAGAAAAGGCTTTAGCAAAGAACAAAAATGCTAAAGCTGCTGGGAGGCAAGCTGGAGTTGATTCCATTGAACAAATAATGAAGAGAGCTATACGAATTGTCCCCATCTCTGATGATCTTGGAGGCTGTGCTCTATGCAAGTGAGTACTGTTTCCTTATATATATGCTCTATGCATTATGATAAGCTGTGCTTATACTTGATTAATCAATTGCAACATGGAAAAGTTTTAGTACCCAGGGTTCATCTGCATTGCCACCTTTTCAATTTACAGTCTAGTTACACCAGTGGGATCTGACCGTCTCTTATTATGAATATGCCAGTGCAGTTAATTCAGCACTTTAGCTTATATAAATAGCTTGAGGTACAAATAAATAAGCATAAAACCATGCAGCCGAGCAAAGGTAGGTGCTAAAATAAACTTCGTAGCGATAATGGTCATTAGATGATTAGATCATATACTGTTCAACATATGCAAGTACATGTTTAGTATTCAGACCAGCTGTTTGGCACGTTCCACATCCACAATTGTAAGAGATGTACTTTTGCAAAATCAAAAATTTATTTTCAGCAAATGTTAATCCTATTTGGTCATCTCTGCCCCCTATCTATTCTTCCTTTTCTCCATGACCCCATCTACTTAGATTCTTCCCATCCATACCCCTTCCACCTGTTCTCTCATTTGGACACTATACACTATTTTTGTCAGTCGCCCATGCAATCACCATGAAGCCTCGCTGAGAAAATAGTGGTATGCATCTAGAGAAAGTATGCCTTGGATGTTGTGCATTAACTGAAATCTGCATGACCACATGAGGATTTTTTTTTGACTCAAACGCATGAGGATTGTTTCTTAAAGATGACACTTTTAGTTTTTCCTTATTTTTTTATGGAGTCTGGGAAAATAAAACTTGGATCAATTCACAAAAGTCATTTTATTAGTTGACTTGGTCTTTGGATCCCTAAACCTCTTCTTTTAGATTTTGGTTTTCTTAAAATTCTCCTATGAGAACACAAGAAGCCCCAGCACGATAAAAGAATATAGAGAGAGCCTCCATAACTCGAGCCAATGCCAAGAGTGAGACTCCAGGACTTTATGTGTGAATCCTATTTATGATAAAGCATGTACTGATGTAGTCGGCGAGCATCCCATGCTAGAGCAGAAGAGGTTCTTTCTAAATCGTAGTATCAGGACTCATTGAACTTCCTTTTTCATGCCAAGAGTGCTTGGGACCTTTTCTTTTCTGCATATCTTTTTTTAATAGTAATTGATCATAGGTATTTATTCTATTGTTCTGTTGAATGTAAAACAGCCATGAGTACAAAATAGTTATGGGTTGGAAAATCTCTTGGTAAACTTTCAGTAAGTAACACACTCAAGTACAACTGATGCTGTTAGACCCTATGGAAAAGAGTATGGGGGTATAAAATGGGTCACTGCAGCTGTAGAATCTCTTGATGCAGCCGGTTAGGCTAAAATCAATAGGCAAATCAAACACCACCTAAAGAAATACAGCTACAAAGCAATAAAGAGTTTAAACCCCCGGTACATAATGCCTTTAGCTATCTTTGTTATCTTGGTGAATTTCCAGCAAGGCAGGATGATGCTGGCTGGTGCCTAGGCAGCAGGCACTCCTGGCAGTTATCCCTTAGAACAGTGAAATGTGTGATATGTTTTTAATGTTTGTATTTGACTAGTTGACAGTGTGCTAGCCTCCTGAACTGCTAGCCGTGCTTTTTTATGCTAGTTGCATTTTACAGTGTTCTAACTGGTGAAGTTTCTCTTTACAGGCAGAAAGATTTCAACAATGCTGTATTTGATGAGCGCACTGTGATACTCTGTGACCAAGTATGCTATGCATTTCTTTTTTTTTTTCTGCTGTGGGCTGGCTTGATATTTTTTCTTCATATGGTTCATTTTTCTAGTGTCTTGCTCTAGAATAAAAGTGTAACATACATGACAAATTTACCGTTATAATTAGCTGAAATATTTCTATTTTGTGCTGCTCAGTGTGAGAAAAGAGTATCATGTAGGATGCTTGCAGAGCCAATGGCAAGTACAACTAAAGGTTAGTGAAGAACGACCTTATTATGCGATTAAAATCAGTCATTATCTTGATCTTAGGTTAGGTGTTTATATGATATATATATTCACTTCAGATGGAGTATGGCGCCTCTTTTACCGGGTTGAATGACTTGATGCTAACGCAATACAATTTTCTACAGGAATTGCCAGAGGGGAGTGGTTCTGTTGCAGCAGTTGCTCTGAGACACGATCTTCATTGGACAAGATAATCTCCGTTGGAGCTCAACTGTTGGCAGAGCCAGATCTTGAAATCATAAGGAAGAAACATGAAACAAGAGGTTTATGCATGGACACCAGTATAGATCTCAAATGGCAACTACTTTCTGGTAAAAGGGCTACTGAAGAGGGAAGCATATTGCTCTCTGCTGCAGTGCCAATTTTTCATGTAAGTCCCGCATTATTTGATCTTGTATAGATAAATTTCTGGGTCAAAAATCGTTGTTTCGTTTCATCCTTTAAATGTGTTTCTCATCAAATGGTAATCTCTTTTGGGTAGTTTGTTATCATGTTGGATGGATGCATTATATCATAGTGTCAGAAATGTTAGTCGTTTATCAATAGAGCTGTGTTTAGCCCATGTTACTACCGAGCTTGCCAGCTCTGGGTGAGTTCTTTGTTCTTTGATAGCAGTGTAATGCCAAACAGTGAGCTTGTGGGCACCTTAAAGGGAAATTGCTGTACAATTGTCATATTCTCATCTCAGAAGAGAAAATAGAAAATGTTTGCTCTGTTGCTATGAGATTTTGGCTGGAGTAGCAAGTTCAAAGCTTTAGTTGCCAGCTTAGCATTATTAATGGAGGGACATTAGGACTTCTTATTAAACTATCTTAGAATCAAGACTAAATTGGTTTCTCACTAAGTGTTCTCTTTCAGCAATCTTTTGATCCGATCCGTGAAGCTCTCACTGGTAGAGATTTGATTCCTGAGATGGTTAACGGGTAAGATAACCGAACAACACTTTGTTTTAGAGGTATGCTACTGCGTCTGTGAAGGCCCTCATCTTATTTACATGTACCAGGAGGGGGCCTAAGGAGGGAATGCCCGGACAAGATTACAGTGGAATGTACTGTGCACTGTTAACTGTGGGGTAAGAACTGTTGTAGTCAAATGGAAAATCGAGCCAACTTTTGGATCCATAGTTACTGAATAGTAGTTGCTTGTTTCAGCTCTACTGTGGTGTCAGCGGCACTTATGCGTGTGATGGGAGGTGATGTGGCTGAGCTGCCACTAGTTGCTACAAGCCAGGATGTTCAAGGGCTGGTGGGTCTTAGAATTGCTTTGCTGCTCAATACTAGATTGTTTATTTTGGTCATGCGGTTGGTTCTTTGTTCATTGGTTGATGTTTAACCTATTAAGCTGATGCAGGGCTACTTCCAAGCATTGTTCTCATGCATAGAGAGGGTGCTAGTCTCGCTGAAGATCAAGCACTTTGTGCTTCCAGCTGCACATGAAGCTGAAGGGATCTGGATGAATAAATTTGGCTTCTCTAGGATTCCTCCTGAAGAGGTTAACTACGAAGCCTTCCATTCCATTCAGTTTAGATGGTGTGTTGACCTAAATCTAATCAATGTTGGTGTTTTGCAGCTGGAAGCTTATCTTAATGGGGCACACCTGACTATATTCCATGGAACCTCATACCTGTACAAGGCTGTTCCAGTGTCATGATTGATGTGATGAAAGAGATGGGGTGTAGCTTGCTAGCAAGCAGGATTTTGTCTGTCTTTTGGGGGTCGCTATTGTGATGTACATAAAGAGTTGATGAGGAACCAAAGCATGGCAAAGGGTTGGTATACAGGAGCTGGAATCCAAAGATACAAGAGGCCATCGGATCTGAAGTAATTTTGTTTGTTTGTTTACACTGTTGCATCAAGTGTAGTTCGCGCTGGGGTTGACAAGTGGTGGCACACCTAGCTATTTTGGTGTAATACTGATGCAATCCAATTGAAGCCGCGTCCAGAGTAAGAGTACTGGTCCTGGAGACGGATTTCGCATTTCAATTTTGATGTGTTTGACACTTTATTAGTGGTGGGGGTACGCATGTGTAAGTAAACGGTGGTTTTGGACTGTTGGTTGAACACCAAAACTGCTACCAGAGCTATTTTGATAGTGGGGTACTGGAGTTTCATTTCAAATTCCTTTTTTTTTTGCCCTGATAACATATATTCTGACAGAAGCCGCGATATATAACAGGGCAATGCAATGCTGGTCCATGTCACCCCCACCCTTATCATTTCTATACACCAGCCCCTCTCACATTTCACTGTTCACTAACAGTAGCTTTCCCGTGGAACTCCGGATCCTCTCCCCTTTCCTCTCGCGCAAGCGTCTGTCCTCTCCGTGGCGACAGATCTAGCTACGTCGAGATGCCAGGCAACATGCGCCCCGCCCAAAGCCGTAGACCGACCTAGCCAACCTTTTTTTGAGTTTTTTTTTAAGAAAAAACATCTTCAATCCGTCTCAAAATAATTCATCATGTTGACTTTAACATGTCGCGTTTATTTCTTCGTCTTATTCAAATTTTTATATAAACATTTTGATGTGACTTATTTATTATTAGAGATACTTTAATAATAATTTATGGGTTTATTTATTTTCTAAATTGTATAAATAATTTGAATAAGGCAGCGGTCAAACAAGATGTCTTAAAGTCAACATGATGAATTATTTTGAAACGAGGATGAATACTTGTATTATAGCTAAGGAAGCGTGACGAATACCAGTACCAGGTATGCACACGGATACAAAGGACGGTGTCCCACCTAACTTTTCTGAAAAGAGCCATAAGTAAAAATTACAACAAGGTCCATAAACTCTTCCCCTTCCATCTCATGCCGTCACGATCCCACAAAGTTTCATTGCACATAGGCTTTATCGAGCCACGTAGTCGTTCAACGTCAAGGTTGGATTGACTCCATTGTTGAAAGGCGTCGTAGGGGACGCGCCCCAAGCATCACAAATGCGGATCCATAGCTCGTTGTCGGCGATGTCGATGGAAGATCGAGCTCGATCTACGCCCACAAACCACCACCGCGACCCCCTGCGCATCCGCCGATCACAAGGCCGACTTTGGCGTCGCCCAGATGAAGCGACACACCACTACCGGCGGACTCTATACATCGACTCCACGCATGGAGACCCACCTCCATGGGCTCGCTTGTGTGGTGCCAAAGCAAAACACCGTCGAGGGGGGAAGAACCTAGAAGGACTTATTCACGCATGATGCCGCCGTCGCTGGAAACCTAGACCTAGGCACCCTAGTACCTAATTTACACCGTCGGGCGGAGGGGCGCCATTCTCGCACACCCTCAGGGGCCGGAGGCACGCGCCGAAGATGGAGGAACCGATGACCTTGTGTCGGTGGGAGCACGGGTCACCCTCCTTTTCGCCTCTCTCAACCGTTCACGGGAGAGCCTTCAAGAGGGAAAGAAGGAACAAGCCGCCGAAGTGACAAAGTCCGGCCCTTGGTGGCGCCTCCCTATTCCCACGGTGGCGACACCTCCAGTTACGCACACACGTAGCAATACAAATAGTCCCCTAGTGTCGCGGTCACCACCGCGATTAGCCCAGTTCTCCCCAACGCCACGTTCGGGTCTCCACATCGTCGTGACATCTCTCGTGTACGTCTGTTTCTCCTCATCCCCATATTTATGGTGGATAGAGGAACCGATGACAACCTTGATCACAAAACGCATAGACCTCTGAAAGAAGAACTTATAACTAAGGTGATACATAGCCAAAAGGGTGATTAGGACCGTTAACATGGTGTTGGTTAATGCTTGTAAGTTGTAATCTATCGGGGTCACAAATTTTTCACAACAACATGGTGCTGGTTTGCGGTTTGTTAGACGAGATCAATATAAAGCTCTTTTCATAATCTTTGTTTATACTATTATATATATATATATATATATATATATATATATATATATATATCATGTAGATCTAGTTTATAGAAATTGATATCGATTTTTAATATTTGTGCAAGTCATATAGATTTTTCATTGGGGACACTAGACTATTTCCAAATTCGTTCATACCTTGTCCCCCCTCTTTTTATCAACTGAAATCTCCTCATATCGTTTCCTGCCTATTTATTAGTTTTTTTTTTTTTTTTGAAAAAAGAAAATATTGCCATGGTATGGTATTTGAGTATTATAAAGTTGTATTTTGAATAGTCCAGTTTGTAATGCAGCGGCGCATGAACTGGCCGACGCTGATTTTGGATATTCAGAGATTATTATAACCAAATTAATTAATTTAATTAGCTGATGAGGCAACCCAGGCAAAAACACGATTGAGTTGACCAAGTCTCCTCTTGCTCTTGCTTGGTCAGTTGCTCTTTCTTGGTCAGTTTGATTTGGTCTCTCTGCTTGCTCGTCTTCCTCCAGCTCCTCTCCTCTCCTCTCCTCTCCTTCCCTGGGTGGGGGTTGCCACCGCGTAGAGACGAGGGAAGAGATCGAGGCGTAGAGACGAGGGGAAGAGATCGGACGGACCAGAGGGACGGACCAGCGGCAATTGCATCGGATCGGATCTCGACTCAATTCCCAGCCACCAAAGTTCCCACCACGGCGGCGTCGGCCATGCCGGCGCGTGTGGCAGCGGAGATCGCCGCGCTTCCGGAGCCGAGCGGGCCCATGCGCCGCCTCTGCGCGGAGACCTCGCGCGCCGCATCCGCCTCCTCGCGCCCCTACTCCAGCACCTCAAGACCGGGACCGGGACAGGGACGACGCCTTGCCTCTCGCAGACGCGCTGGGGGCCGCGCGCGACCTCCTCCGCGCAGTTCACGACGGCAGCAAGATCTACCAGGTGCGCTGCCTTGCTTGCTCTTCTATCTACTACTAGGACCCTATTCTCTACTAGGGGAGAAGGGGGCCGTGTAAGGATTATTATTAATTAGGGGTTCCCAGGAATTCCAACCAACCCATCAACATTGAATCATGATCATGAACCAACCAGGCCATGCAGGGGATGCCGTGCTCCAACGCTTTGCAACTGTCAACAGCCACATTCACCTCGCCCTGGATGCCTTGCCCTACCAAACCTTCGACATGCCCGAAGAAGTGCTGGAGCAGGTACCAGCTCAAACTCCTCCACAATCACCTGCTAGCTATGCCACCGCACTGACGTCCACCTGTCCAGGTCGATCTTGTGCATTCTCAGTTCAAAAGGGCCGCAACCACAGCTGCTCCGCCAGACGCACAGCTGTCCAAGGATATATGCTCTGCTCTTGCCGACAAGGCCTTTGACCCTCGGGTCTTGACGAGGATCTCAGATAAGCTGCAACTGCACACCATGGCCGATATCAAGAAAGAGTCCCTCGCCCTGCATGAGATGGTCATCTCCAGTGGCGGCGAACCTGATGCCTGCGTCGACGAGATGTCCTCCTTGCTCAAGAAGCTTAAAGACTGCGTCGTCACCGAAGCTCCACCACAGAGACGCTCAGCACCAGGTCTGCCTCCATAAAGCATACGTCTCCTATCATCCCTGATGAGTTCAGATGCCCGATATCCCTTGAGCTCATGCAAGACCCTGTCATCGTTTCCAGCGGGCAGGTACGCATTCCATAATGCAAACTTGTACGCTACTCCTTACCTACATTGGTTTTAATGAAACCTCTCTCGTCTTCTTGTCTCTTCAGACTTATGAGCGATCTTGCATCCAGAAATGGCTTGATTCTGGTCACAAGACATGCCCTAAGACACAGCAGCTCCTCTCCCATACGTCACTGACACCAAACTTTGTCCTGAAAAGCCTAATTGCTCAGTGGTGTGAAGCTAACGGCATTGAGCTTCCGAAGAACAAGGCAAACTCGAGAGATAAGAAAGCAGCAAAAAGCTCTGACTACGACCATGCTGGTTTAGTCTCCCTAATGAACAGGCTGAGGAGTGGCAGCCAAGATGAGCAACGTGCAGCTGCTGGTGAGATTCGTTTGCTTGCAAAGAGAAATGTCAACAACCGGATATGCATTGCTGAAGCAGGAGCAATCCCCTTGCTAGTCAATCTCCTTTCCTCTTCAGATCCAAGAACACAGGAACATGCTGTCACAGCGCTCCTTAACCTCTCCATCCATGAGAACAACAAGTCAAGCATTGTAAGCTCTCATGCTATCCCTAAGATTGTGGAAGTGCTCAAAACTGGGAGCATGGAAGCTAGAGAGAACGCAGCAGCCACACTATTTAGCTTGTCAGTTGTAGATGAAAACAAGGTTACAATTGGTGGCGCTGGTGCAATACCTCCACTCATTAATCTTCTGTGCGATGGGAGCCCAAGAGGCAAGAAAGATGCTGCGACGGCAATTTTTAATCTGTGCATATACCAAGGAAATAAGATACGAGCAGTGAAAGCTGGAATCGTTATCCATCTGATGAACTTCTTGGTGGACCCTACTGGGGGAATGATTGATGAGGCACTCACTCTTCTGGCTATTCTTGCTGGTAACCCTGAAGCCAAGTCTGTAATTGCGCAATCGGATCCCATCCCGCCACTCGTGGAGGTCATTAAAACTGGGTCTCCTCGCAACAGAGAGAATGCTGCAGCCGTTCTGTGGTCACTTTGTTGCACTGATGTTGAGCAAACAAGGGCTGCAAAGGCTGCTGGAGCAGAGGATGCACTCAAGGAATTGTCAGATTCTGGCACAGAACGTGCAAAGAGAAAAGCTTCTAGCATTCTGGAACTCATGAGGCAAGCTGAAGAAGCATGAACCTGAGCATAGTAGATTTGCGAGGTTGTGGCTTTGCTATATTGTACACATAGACACTAAATTCTTCTGGATAGTGTTGACATTTGAGATATATCTGTAGGCAGATGTGTTAAGAATTTTCTGTAAACATATAAACTGGATGTATAATGATGAAAGTCAGCCCAAAGTGTACTTCTTGTTGATAAAAAGGATAGCAAATACATTTGTATGTGATTCAGTTGGTGGTTATCATTGTTTCAGGGTTTCATGCTTGCAAATTTCATTTGCCCTTGTGGAATATTTCGATAAGTTTAAGAGAAAGGAAACCATAAAGTTGCTTGATGGTTCTGCTCTATGGTTGGTACTTTTGGTGGCTTCATGTTGAAGTAAGTTTGCTCTCAGCAAATTGTTACTGGATTTTAGAAATTATTTTATTGTTGTGTGAAAGTTTCAAGGTTCATTACAAGGCTTAAACTAGCTTGGTTTCCTTAGGGGATCACATCATTCTGCAATTATCAGAATACCTGTTTTGTTGGAAAAATTGATCCCTCTCATTTTCTAATTTTTATAGGTTGATAAGGTTGTGATCTCTTTCCTTTGGTCATTTATTCCATCCTTATATGAATGTCGGCACTAATATTCTTTTATGCCATGGGAATATGGCATTTAACCAACCAGGAACCTGTTACCGTAGCTGTTGATGTTACTCTGTACTTGAGGGAACCAAACAAATTTGGATGATGTCGTTGCATATATCTAAACGCTAAATTTGTTTTGCAATCCAGTAACACAAATCACATTGTTGCACTTGTTTTATGGTTCTGATTTCCATGTCACTAGACCACATTATAGGAGTTCAGATGTGAAATGGAAAACCAGATGACAAACCAAGTAGACCAGTGGTTATGCGGCACAGGGATTACATCACTTTGTTGGTAGCTACTTCCATGATCTTGTTATTCTGGAACAAACTACAAACACAAACACTGTGTCACTATTTTGATATGAAAATGCCAAGGGAAGGGGCATAAATAATATTTTAATAGCCAAGATGAGTCCACCGCACCGCATCACTACATTGTGGTATTCCAAATACACAACACGTTGGTACCATAACTAGATGTCGAGAAAATGCTGTTCACGAATCTGGTCGTTTTGGACCACGTCAGTCATGTCTTGATATCATTTTTTCCTTTTGGGGGCACCATGGACAGTGAGATTAGAGTACATTGCCGAGCATAATGTTGCTTATGTGAGGACAGGTGTCCCATGCTGCAGATCTTCTGCAATTCTGGCTAACTCTAGAAGAAAACTATTTTTTAAAAAAATATATATATTTCCACAGCCTGAACTATATGCAATAGATTCATGTGTAGCTAAAATTAATGTGTTAGATTGCCTCAGCCCATGAGCCATCGTGTTTCTCTGGTGAGAAACTGTCCAGTATATGCATTGGTTGGCAATGCAATTCGTATTCAACTGAAATGTCTGAAACATTTTATTTCGAGAGTTGCTGCTTTTCTGTTCTTGGGTGAAGTTTGGGCTATTCTTTTCGGTGACATTATGTAATTTAATGTTAAAGAGTACTTTTAATGTTAAAACAAGTCAGTCTTTCTGCTGCTATTTGCAACACAAGACTTCAGTGTATCTCTCTTGTTTTTCAGCCCATGAACTCTCATGGAACGTTTTAGTTCAATACTACACATTATGCATGGTAAATAGCAAATACTATATATATAATAACATACAGTTGTAGTTGTAGCCTTGAGCTCGAGATAAAATAGCTGGAGACAAGAGGTACAGAAGTATACCATTAAAAAAAGAAGCCTTCTCCTACAGCAACATGCCGTAGCCCAGGGACTCCGTTCGTTTGCATGCATCACATGGCCAACCTAAGCAGCGCAAAGGACAGCGTTCCAACTAATCATTCATGCCCATATCATTTGCTTGCTTAATCTTTCTCATCTCATGTGTCTTTTCTCCCTTTGCACCAATAATCAAAAACTGCATCTAGCTAGTGTGATGACACAGCTTCTATCTAATCCCTTTCACTTAAACTGCTAAACAAATAGGCAAGTTGGTTGAGGAGATCTAAAATGCTGCTGGCCCTAGTAGTAGCGTTCAACTTTGACCGCAACTGCACACACCTAATCAAGATTCTTATACTTGTTACAACCAGAACATCCATTGTGATATTATTCTATCTCCACATGTGATGTTTAACTAAGGCAAATTCAGCTTAGCTTGTTGGCGTTGCCCACCATGTTGCTACAATCATATGATAGATGATACCGATTCATCTCTTGGGATCTCCATGTCTGATATGATCCCGAGTGTTGGTTAATCCCAGCTAGTTTGATCTGAGCCGTTGATTGCCTAACCAAACGACCTGCCTGTGCTTGTAACAAATCCTTATAAAGACTGCCCATACACAGGGGATGCAATGAAAGCGAGGTGTCGGGTTGCAGCAACAAGCCTCTGCCCTGAGGTGGCATTAGGATGGGGCACATTGCTGAGCCTACAGGCACTGTGGTGATTGGCTGCAAAGTGCTGCCGATCTTCAACGAGCATGGCATTGTTGACAGTGCAATGAAGAAGATGGCACATAGGATTGACGGCAAGAAGGCAGTTGCGCGGGTTAAGGAACTTCTGAAACGGGCTGCCCAGGCCAGGCCTTACAGTTCCACTGTCAGCGGAAAGAAATGGAAGGTATATATATGTAATCCTTTATGCTTTCAAAAAAAAAAAATATATGTAATCCTTTGATCTTTTGCCCCCTTTCATAGGTTAATAGTAGTTTGTTTACCTGTATGGAAGTGGAACACACCATGAACTCAGTTTACAAACAAAATCAGGATTCAAAGATTTTTTTATATGTAGCAAATACATAAATGTTGAAATCAAATGTGTTGTTGCAGAAGGTTCTGAGCTTCCACGCAAGGGACAGCGCTGCAGCCACAACAGCTGCCAAGGGAGGGCGGCAACATAAGCAGCAGCAGGAGGCGAGCGACGAGATAAGCTGCAGCTCGGGCAAGCTGAGCTTCAAGTGGGACGTGGGCAGCTGCTCCTCGGCATCTTCGGTTGCGTATTCGCCGCTGTCGTTGATGTCAGCGCCCGCAAAGGCCTCGGAGCAGACGCTGCTGACGCCGTTGAGGAAAGATTACTGTATGTCAAGGCTGTCGTCCATGAGCCAGCAGAGTATGCTGTATGGCGGCGGCAGCCCAAAGAGCTTGAAGAACATGGAAGGAGAGGAGGAGGAGGAGGAGACCTGCAGCTGCAGGACGGCGCAGTGGATCACCACCGATTCAGACTGTGAGTTGTGCCTGCATTGTTTATTTAGCTGAACATGTGACATGCACTGGAACCTCACCTGCTTCTTGATTGGCTTGCAGTTGTGGTGTTGGAGCTGTAAGCTAATGCTTATCGAGACATTAATTAAGCAAGATGTGAGCAGAGACGCGCATTTTGGTTGCTTTGTTGAGC
Source organism: Hyparrhenia diplandra (assembly GCA_015847255.1). Lineage (NCBI taxonomy): Eukaryota > Viridiplantae > Streptophyta > Magnoliopsida > Poales > Poaceae > Hyparrhenia > Hyparrhenia diplandra. Next base: position 23,694 of record JADLZK010007812.1, read on the forward strand.
AGCAGCAAGCATCTGGCTTTTCTGCTGTCCTGATTCTGAAGAAGGAAGGGTGGAATCAACGGCAGTGCAGTGCTGAATCCTTTTGTTTTGCTGCTCCATTATTTCCCAATGTGTCGTCTAGTACTAGTACTCAGCTAATCTAATGAATATATGTAGTTACCTTGCCAATTATTCTAGTTGAGGAATGAATGCAACATAATAACCCGGCCAGCTCTATATATCCTCTTCATTCTGACTGACGGATACATAACATACATAGGAGTACTCCATAAACCACTTATGTATGTATTTCCACCGACGATGAAATCGACATCGAAATTGATGAGATGGTTGGATGGGGGCGTGTGACTGGATGTGGATGCCTTCCTTGCTCATTTACTTTACTTGTGTATATGCATGGTACGGTGTGTATATCTGTCAGATACTCCGTATCATGTTAGTTGCAGCTGCCGACCGTCAGACTTTGCTGCACTGCTTACCGTTGCCCCTGCATTGCTTCCTGTGTAGTACTGTAGTAATATGTATGCTCATATATATGAAAATAAATACTCCATCTGTTCCTAAAAACATATAATTATGGGAAGCGTTGTTTTTCCGTGTCCCACCACTTGGGTCTCTACCATGTCGCCACCAAACCCTAGAAGGGCGTCGCCGCCGGGCTCGCCTTCCACCACGCTGGCCCCCTCCCTTCTCCTCCGGCATCACGTCGGGGTTGAAGGTAGTGGGGATCCATTGTTTTTAATAGGTTTTTTCTTATTAGATTGAGCCTTCAAGGTTCAAGATTTCTCCGGAGATTCAATCGAAAAGATTGCCCACGGCGTAAGGCGTCATCAAGATTATTGATGGACGATGGAGCATGTCGTTTCCTTAGTGGTGATGGTGCGGCGAAGACATCATTATTAATGGAGAATAAGGTACTCCAACCCTTCCTTTGTCTCATTATGGTTCTATGCACCCATGGCAGGGGGCTAGTGAGAGTTAATTTTCCAGCGATATCTATCGAATGTCGGTTGGACTTGTGTTCTCTCATGATAAATCGGTGATGGTGCCGACGATGAGGTCGATGACGTAATTGGCGGCGTCAATTTCATCATGTTTGCATGTGGAGTTTTAGCACTTTACTCCTCTTTTGTAAAAGTGATGGGTATGAGGATGACGGTGGTGAATGGTGAGATGACCCTATTTGTTCGATCGGAGCTTGCGTCCATGGTATATCCGTTTGGGATGATGAGCCTATGTAGGCTTAACCTTTTGGTATACTGACCCCCCTAAAGTTTAAGTCATTTTAATTCCAAGTCTGTTTAATTTTCGAGTATCATTGCGTTTCAAATAATTTTCAAGTATCAGCCAGATCCAAGTCTTGGAGGGGAGAAGATGATCCATCCGTTTGTGAATGTCGTGGCGCAAAACATCAAGAGCGGCATGTACTCGCTGCATCGCCTGGACGTCTCAAAGCATCTTTTCTACCCATCGGCCAGCGAGGAAGCAGAGTTGCAGAGGAAGAGCAGCGGCTGGGCACCACATATAAGTGTCTGCCAGCGCATTCCATAGGTTTCCAGCCGACTCCCACGACTCGATGGGATGTTCTTTGCCTTCCTGAGCAGCGCCCCTCGGCGAGAGTATAATCTTGTTGCACCGGACGGTTGCCATTCTGTCCTCTACTACGCCCGACTCGCATGAGAATGTCCAATATGCATGCCCAGCCTGCAGGCTGAAAAATTTTTAGGTAGGGCTGAAACAAAAGAAGATGTTAATTTGTATGAAGATTTAATGGTGATTTTTACTACAGTAATTAACCTTGATTATCGGATTTGTGTGTGTGTGTGTGTGTGGTGGGTGGGGGGGCGGCTGGTAGCTTCGTCACTGACCATCTCCACAGGAGCGCCCTTCGCCCCAGAAGAGGACCTTTTCACCTTGCATCCTGGTGAACAGTTATCTAGCTTCAATGTCCTCAGGTTTGGCAGCAAGGACAGAATGGATGATCGCATCAGGAGCCTCGCTGGCTGTGGTAGTCCCTTCCGCCGTTGCCCTTTGGTGGTATCATCAACTCTCACACACTTATTGATGATGGCCGCACCATCTGGTGTTTCATCCATTCCAGATGGTTGGGGCACCTATTGCTTTGACACAGTGGAACGCGAGTGGTGGGAAGCTACTGCCATTTGAAGGTGAAGCCAAGTACACATCCAGATCGACAACATTTTTGCACATGAATTTTTGTTTTACCAATCTCGGAGGTACTCGTGTGTCCACAGCATAGTGTAAATGCGGATCTTGGTCCTTCAAGAATATTTTCATTCTTTTTTGAACATTTCGATTAATTCCCCCTTGTTGTATGCCTCTTTTCCCTCAACATGTGCTTTGCACATGAAGCTTGTTTTACCAATCTCGGAGGTACTACTAACATCGGAGGGAAGTAATAAGAAAGCTCAGAGCGTGTGTCAGATATTTTGTCGCATAAAAGCTTCTTCCCTGGCTGGTTTATTTTGGAAACTCTGCTCCTGCTCCTACAGTATCTTCCACTTCGAAAAACGGGTGAATGCCCAGCCGTGAAAAAAAAAAAAGTATCCTCTACTTCAGTAGTACTATCAGATTGAAGTGTATACCATCTTACATTCCCTTTTTGTGCAATATATTGGCCATACATATATTGTAAGAGATTCATGGTGAAACTAATTTTATAGTACGATTCTAAAGATTTTTTTTTTTTTCAAATTCAAATACAATACACCACTACACCCCTATAAAAAAAAAGGAGAGAAGGGAGTATCCTTTGTCCTGATATTCCGACGCTGGTACTCTCTTTGTTTTGTCTAGCACTTCTAGTTTTTAGTATATGTAGTGTAAAATTTCGTGGAAGCCCGCACTACCAGACGTACATAGACATAGGCCACACACATTTAGGGTCTTGGAATAATCTTATTTTATCCTTCAATCACTCACCTCATGGTTATCATTCTACATCGACCAATCCAGTAAAATATTGCATGGAAGGAATTAAATGGTAAATATACGATTGAGAGGTTCCTCGGCTACTTTGATTGGTGTGACAAGTGTTTGTTTGACAGCCTATTATATTCGAAAACAAGCATTGCGTTGCATTGCATCTGTTCAACAAGGCCACTTTAGATCTTAGAGCATTAGCTCCATTATATTGGATCCAAGCAGCTCAACTAATTCTTAGCTATTCCCAGGATTTACCGGCGTTATGCATTAAGTGGTAGCGGCGTTTCGGGATTCGGCGGCGGCGCCAATGGTGACGTTTTCCGTCGAAATCTCAAGAAACTCTAGAGGGTGCTCGGCCCTTCGGAGGTGCTCATAGGGGTAGGGTTCACGTCGCGTGTATTCATAGGGGTGAGTGTGCGTGCATCTTTGTAAGTGTCTGCGTTGTGCGGTGTAATTAAAAAAAAAACGATAACAACTATATCTCATCACTAGTTGGGACAACCTAGCTAACAAATAACTAATAGGGGATGAAACGACCAAAATACCCTTCCACTATCAATCTTAATCCCTTCTTAGTTGGAGACATTAATTGTTGCCCTCCATGGTTCCCTCTCTTTGTGTTGCCTCATTCGCCTGCGCCAATAGGGTGTTCACCTCCCTCCGTCAACACCGATGATGTTGGTTCTGTCCATTCCAATTCAAGAGTGTTGTTGTGCATTGCTCCTTTCCTTGTTGGCCTCTATTTTAATGTTCCTCCTCCTTACCAACCTTCCATCACGAGAAGGCACCGAAGGTGATGAATGCGAGAAGGTAGACAAAAGATGAATAGTGTGGTGATGAGCGCAACAATGAACGGACATGCATCACAGTCGTGGCTAGGAAAGATGTTGGGTTGGCGGATCCCGAGCATCAACAGGGCCAATGTCCACGGTTATGGAAGATGATGCTCGATAGGATGGTCCAACTATGCATGCGTTATCTAGTTAGGATGGTCCAACTATGGCTATGTTAGGTCGACTTCCTTCGGCGCTAGGTTGAAGCGTGTTTTATGTTGCTTGTTTATACTCTTTTTAAATACAATGATATGCAAGCCTTTTGCGTACTCAAGAAAAAAGGGAAGATGATGCTCAATACTTGTTTTTCTCTCTGTGTTGATGTTGGAGGAGCTTGGTATATAAGCACTTAAGCAGTAGAAGGAGTGGATGCGACATATGGAGGCAAAGGAGTAGGGCTTGGGTGACTGTGCACTGATGATTTGGCCAGCAGGCGGGAGGGTGAGAGAGAAGAGAAAAAGGAGGGGACATTATGGGTAACAATAAGTATTGGTCATTTTAAAAGTTTTTTAACAATTGCCTTTTTTATTTAGTTGATGAATGGATCTAAATAGGATTCTACAAAAATATATAGATGCATATTTAACAAGTAGCTAGCTAATATTAGTTCATTAACCAGAGCTAACTACCATCTAACCTATGCAAGACGTGGGGCATTGAGGAACTAGAAGAAATAATGCTTAATTGTGGTGTGGGTGACATGAAAATAATAAGCAAGATATTCCACGTGCATGGCACCGATGGACTTGTATCTTTATACTATACTCTATATAGTAAGAGCAGATATAATATTAGGCTTATAGCCAAGCTAGTCATTATTTTTTGCTGATGTGTAGAACAGAGAACAGAGAGAAGAGAGATTGGCTCTTATTTAAGCATCAAGCTATGCACATATACATAGACATATATATATGTGGGTCCAAACACAAGTGTATTTGTGAGAGAGGAGTAAAAAAAATTTATAGTCAAATAGGAGACAATATAACTATTGTGTGACTTGGTTTTTACAACTTGTAGTTTTACAAACTTAGTTTATAGCTAAACACTTGCTCAACTTGATGTTGCTCTAATAAGTAGCCTAGTAGCTAGCGTGTAGTGAGTATATGTATATGACAAATGGCAAGATAGGAGGCAGCAGGCAAGGCATGTGTCCATGATATCGTATCATGCATGCATGTATGTTGGAAACACGGCGATGGGACCTAGTGCGTCGGACCTTGTTTTCCACGTATACTAGGCTGCAGGATGTAAATGCAATGCAATGCAATAGCAAGTTACTAATGGGCAACGGCACGTCCGTCCGTCGTCGTCGCCTGCTATATATATATCGATCGCCTCCTTGGATCAATTCACCCTGCTCATGCTAACTAATTTAGCTAAACCATCATCGCTAGCTCCGATCGATATAGCTCGCTTTGTTTCAGGCAACATCGATCGTACAGACAGAGCGCAGAGAGCCTGTGCGATCCGATCGATCCATGGCAGCTGCAGCCAGCAACAAGCAACAGTCCGGCTCGTCGTCGTCCAGAGAAGACGCTGCCAGCAGCAGCAGGCCGTTGTCGGCGGCGGCGGCGATGCAGCAGCGCCACCAGGCGGCGCTGCGCGAGACGTACGAGCTGCATAGCCTGCGAGGCAAGGGCAGCTTCGCGGAGGTGTGGGAGGCGAGGCACTGGCGCACGGGCCACAAGGTGGCCATCAAGATCATCTCCCACGCCAGGATGCTGGCCCAGGGCATGTCGTCCGCCGAGAAGAAGATCGCGCGGGAGATCCGCGTGATGCGCCTGCTCAGCCAGGGGCACCACCCGCACGTGATCCGCTTCTACGAGGCCATGGCCACCCACGCCCACACCTACATCGTCATGGAGCTCGCCGACTCCGGCGGCCAGCTCTACGACCACGTCGTCCTGCAACCCTTGGGGAGGCTGCCCGAGGAGGAGGCCCGCACCATCTTCAGGCAGCTCGCCGCCGCCGTGCTCTTCTGCCACCGCAACATGGTCGCGCACCGGGACCTCAAGATGGAGAACGTCCTCCTGCTCAGCAACACCAACACCGCCGTCAAGGTCGTCGACTTCGGCTTCAGCAAGCTCTACAGCGACACCAAGCCGATGCGCAAGAGGATGGGGAGCCCCGAGTACGCGGCGCCGGAGCTGTTCGCCCGCGCCACCGCCACCGGCTACGTGGGGCCCCAGGTCGACGTCTGGAGCTGCGGGGTCATCCTCTACGGCATGCTCTGCGGCGGACTGCCCTTCGGCGGCGACGACATCTCCGAGCTCGCCAGGAACGTCAGGCGCGGCGAGTACCGGGTGCCGTCCTGGGTGTCGGACGACGCGCGGGACCTCATCGCCGGGATGCTCATCGTCAGGCCACACAAGCGGATGACCATGGCCGACGTCATGGCGCACCGCTGGATTCGGCCGGCGGACATGCCCGCCTACCTGACGATACCACCACCGGACGTCGACACGACGGTGCAGGTCGACGAGGCGGCCGTCGAGCAGCTGGTGACGCTCCACGGCTTCGACAGGAGCAGCCTTCTGGAGTCTCTGCGCCGGCAGCAGGAGGACGAGGCGACGGTCGCGTACCAGCTGGTCCTCGCCAGCATGTCCGACGCGGCCACCCGGTACCTGTCCATGCGCCGCCCCCGCCGCCAGAGCTCCAGCTCCTCCACGACTGCCGGCGCCTGACCATGGAGCGCATCGCCGCGGCGCTGGATGAGCTGGGCATACCCATCGTCTCCTGCCATACACGACGCAATCGCAATCGGATCAAGTGCCGCGCTGACGTCGTCGTCCCCGCAGCTCCAGCTCCAGCTGCAGCCGACGGCCTCGAGATGAACAACGACATACTCCACAGCTTGTCGGCCGCGGTATTCTTCGAGATTCAGGTCGGTAGCATTGCATTGCAAGCTTATTATATTATATACATGAATTTGCAACAAGCTAACTGTTGGTGCAGGTGTACAAGAGCAGATGGGATGCTGCCACCAGTAGCAATTGCAATACTAGTACTAGTTCAGAGCAGCAACATCCACAGTACGTGGTGCGTCTGAAGAGGACATCAGGGCCGGAGCTTCCCTACCTCAACATCTGCGCCCAATTGGCATCCAGACTCAGACATCAAAACATCTAGCCGCCACTCATCTTCCTCAGTGCTGCTTCCTCTCTTGCTTGTATGTGATTTCAACCTTTTCCACCACTTCCTTCCTCCAAAAAAAAAAAAAAAATCATTTCACATGGTGAGTGGGAGCTACTTTCAAGCCTCAACACAAAGGTTTTATTCTTCTGAATATAGGTTTCCAATAATTTCTATATATAAAAAGTATGGAAATGTTGGAATGTTTTAAATGCTCTCTCATTTCTCTCCTTTTTTCCCCTCGCCGCGCCCACACCTGCACGCTCCTTAAAGTTATACTCTCTATATAAGGCATTTTAGTTTTCTAGATACATATACCTCTTTTCCTATATATACACATACATATACACTACATCTAGATATATAGTAAAAGCAATATATCTACACAACCAAAACATCTGATGATTAGAATAGATAAAATATTTATTTTCTCAAGTGGAATGTTCCAACCTTTTTATTTGGTCCAACGAGTGCTTGCATGTGTGTATGTGAAGCTTCCATATATATACTAGGAGGACTCTCCGCAGCGTTGCTCTTGGCGACACTCTGCGCTTTCTTTGCGGGAAGAAATTAGTTTTAGTTGAATTTATTCTTTGTAATCAGTAAGGATTGTAATTACAATTATTTCTTGATTACAATATTTCTTTCATAGCATTGAGGATTTTTTGGGCAATGACGGGTAATGAGAAAGAATCGAATTATGTTTTCAGAGGTCTCGCTTGATGGGTTGTTTTATTGATCAAAATGCAATTCAGCTACTTCGATGTTTCCTCGTATGTACATAGTGTGCATCTTTTTATATGAGCTTTTATCAGAATTTTGAATGAAATCGGAATTGAATTTGGTTATCATTGGAACAGAGCATCCAACTATAAAGAAATAAATTTGGCACAGCTGTCATGTGTATGTTCTTGAATGAAAAAGTTGCATATTATACAGCCCGAGCTTGAAAGAAAATTCTCAGATCGTGAACACGCAAGTCATAGAATTTAATTCATAAAGGCATCAATGGTGAAACCTAGATTTCCCAAACCAAACCAATAATGTTATGAGTACGGTACGTCATAAGATTAATACCCAACAATCTATTAGGTAACAACTTATAGAAACAGTAGTAGTGATCTTTTTATTTCTAATAAAATAAAATAAAGAAGATATAACTATGTATTTGATTGAGTCCTTGGTAGCTGTTTCAATCGCATGAACTCAATATTCCATGGTTGATGCTGTAAACTATTTGTAATGGTACCTGCATCAACAGTGATTTGAATAGAAAGTTAGACATTGTATTTGAGCGTTTTTTTATATACTATTTTTTTTTGAATCACCTGTCACTCTGTCTTTTGATGTTTTTCTTGAGGATCAAATGTATCCATCTGGTTTAGATCAAGCCTTCTTTTGCCTGTGAGCTGCTACAAAACGTAAATGACGTTGTATCCTGTGTGGTTAACTTGAAATAATGTGGTGAAATTAATAACCAAGATTTAGACATGTTAGCCAGTAATTCAATTTCAGAAGAGATGCCTCATTTGGGATCTAGTCAGAAACTTTGAATTACAAAATCAACTGAACTATAATAAGCGACCTTTAATTAGGTAATGGTTAGTTCAAAGGAATAGGAAAGTGAATTCCTAAATTACCCAATAATAGGTAATGGTAATGGTTAGTTCAAAGAACCAAAGAAGTGATGTTTTTTGTAGCATATCTGGAGCTCGAGGCCATTTGTTTATCTGAGCATTGTAAAAAATACAACACGCCTCATAGACCTGCCACCAAATAAGTACATATAGCATCCGTTGAGAACAGCACTACCAAATCCAACAGCTTCAGAATACTCTTGTCTGGTGGAACTGGAGGCAATGACTTCCGGAGCTGGTTTACAGGATCAAAGGCATACCAAGATAGCTTCTAATCACGGTCCCTTTTGAAGACATAAATCCATTCTTCTGCCATGCCAAATTTCTTACGCAAGGAGTAATAATAATTTCCAGACAAAAGACGGTTCCATCGTTTACAGACTAACCGTATATTTGGGTGCTCGACTCGAGTAGCCCGCATGAGGCAGGAAATAGCCAGTTCATCAGGAAGCCCAGGCAGCAGTGGTGACTGAGTTTGAGACCTCTCCTTGCGTGAGCTCCTTGACTTGCGTTTGTTTGGTATTGATATCAAGTTGCTCAATTGAGAGCCCTGCAGAAACATGGGCACCTAGTTGAGAGCCCTGCAAAAAAAAAACTGAGACACCATGCTTAGAGAGCACTGGCAATGGGAGAGTAGTCCGGGTCAGTGCTGACCTCCGGGTCCATGGACAATGACGAGCCCTCTGCGTCGGATACAGTGGTGGCCGGCTTTGGGCGCCCGACGGTGCTGCTGCAGCGGAAGTCGATGGCGCGTTTCGACCCAGACAATGATGGCGGCAAGTCCTCATCCGCGAGGAAGGCAGCCGCGCCGAGCACGGACACGGGGCTGGGTTGCTGGTCGGAACCCGCCGTGTCGCCGCCGGTCTGTCCTGGCCCTCCTGGGGTCCGGCTGCTGCAACCAACGGTGCCGGAGAAGATGAACATCAGGAGTCCTGATCGAGGAGCGGGAGAGGCTTACCAGCTCGAAGTCCCACCGGGAGGAGGCTCTCAGGATCTGCTGCGGCCGCCGTCGGAGAACGTGGTCGAGGCCTCGTCGTCGGGGACAGCACCGCGGCGTTGTGCGCCGCGCGGCGGCGGAGTCAAACCTGCCCGGCTTCCTGAAAGCAGACTCTACTGCTATTTCGGGGACTGCGCCGCCGCAGCCACAGGGCGTGGCGTCCTAGCGGCGCTCCGGGCGAGCACGGCTTCGGCAGCGCGGCGTGGCATCATCGTTCGGGCCAGCGTGGCTCGGCGGACGCCTTGCTGGTCCTCGTCGAATCGTCGTGGAGCGAGGCGAGCAGAGCAGAGCCGCGAACTTGCGCGGCGGCCAGCATGGGCTTCGGTGAGATGGACTTGGGGCGTGCGCACGGCTTGTGGCTCGACGTCGGGCTTCGGCACGACCATGGCCTCGGTAGCGACGCGGCGAGCACCACGGTCTGGCCGGAGCGTAGGGAGGCGAGGAGGAGCGAGGCAGCGCGGTGGTGTGGGTAGTCCGCAGTCATGGCTATAAGTAGACCGCTCACGCTCAATTGCTCGGTGGAGGGAGTCTAGAAGTCCATCGGTGTCTCAAGATCGGAGGTAATGCCGTAGGCGATTCAATTCATGCATGCATAATGGCTTCTGGCGTTTCAAAAGAGGATGCACATGCGATGGACGGATGGTTAGTGGAGAAGATGTACGCCAACAGTCACAATTCTGCATGCACATGCATTATAACGTAACAACCGAAGGGCAGGTAAGAGAATAGAGGTGGGGCTGCGGAAGGAGGTATGCCTACGTGGACGCCCTGCATGTTCAGAGAACTCCCCTAGTGGGGGTTTCCCATATAGAAGGTTTAGATGAGTAAAACTTGTATTCAATCAAAGCTATACACATAGTCCTTCTTGCCAATGTAAAAAGTAGCTTTCCTTTCTTGCTATATTAATTTTGGTTCTATTTTCATGCCCCCTCTCCCTATGTAATTTCGTTATACTGTGCGTAATATGTATAGCACACTATCTACTATTACCATTACACGTGTATAAAATCGTCTCCATTGTCTTTGTCTCCTTAGCGACAACTGTTCATCAGTTTAATTTAAAATGGTGACGCCTTGGGCATTCCGTGCCGAGGTTTTGTCGTGATGCATGGCGCAATTCCTATTTTGGGGTGAAAAAAACGCTATAAACTCGTACTAGCAGTGGTGACATTTGTTGATGTCGTTTTCCTCCTTTGCAGGCATCGCTAGAGAAAACTTCCTTCGACACCCCCTGCTTGTTACATTGTGTTACTGTCGATGCTTTGTGGGATACGCTGCTAGTGTGTTGTTGTGCCGTCGCTTCTTTCGTATAGGTGCTTTATTTTTAATTTGTTGGTATATTGTTGTTGTAGTAATAATTAAGACACTTCTAGAGTTCTTATCGACTAATTTTTTAAAAAATAAAAAAATCGTGTTACCCTTTGACCCGTGCACAATATATGGCTATAAAAGATATATGAAGAGCATATGCTTTCGGATGCTTATGTTAGCAGTAAAATATGCATATATATATGCATCCATCACGGTGTTCTAGAACTTGCAGATGTTAATGTATCATATATAATCACGATGCATGTGTTTTCTAATTTTGATTATTGTTTGTCCACATAGAAGACACTAATGCCCTTGCTCGACGGCGTGAAATAAGGAGGTGTTGGCGCTCCTGTTTTTATTTTTAGCTCGCTCTACGAACTCCACCATGGAGCAGCTCCACCTGTGGATCGAGTTTGTGGAGCACGTAATACTATTTGGCACACAGCTCTGTCCCAACTCTAGAAATGAATTGTTTTCATACAAATGGTCCATTATATCTCTAATTGAAACATAAACCGTGGAAATTTGGGAAAAAGAAGATTTTTCTGTGAAATCGATGTATAACATTCTGACTGTAAATGATTCTGGGATTTATTACAACAGGATCTAGAAGAGTAAGATTCCAGATAAAATTAAAATATTTTTATGGCTTATGATAAATAATGCTACTCTGACTAAGGATAATATGATTAGGAGAAGATGTGGGCTACATTTGCCACATGTTTTGGAGCTTCTGATATCCCAAATAATCTTTTTACAAGCCTGGAAGTGGTGTGATAAATGGCTACCCAACAATCAAAACTATCATACTCTAGGAATAGTTGTTATATGCTGGGCTATTTGGAAAGCCAGAAATAGTGCTTGCTTTGAAAAAAAAAAAAATCAGAATCCTATCTCAATTGTATGCCATGCTTGTGCCTTAATGAGCTACTAGGCAGGTCTTTACTCCGAGGAAGAAGAAGAGGCAATTAAAGCTGGTGTCAACACAGCCATTGAGATTGCGGTCAAGTTGCTCTCAAAGAGGACCAAGAATGACAACTCCCTCCCCAGCTCGACAATGGTGCCAATGATCCTGTTGAAGACTGAAGAAGGTGTACAAGACTGATTCTGGGAAGGTGTTCAAGGCGATTACGGGATGGCGGCTTTCTTTTGTTTCTCCATGGAAAACAATCTTTTATTATCTGCAGATGGCGTAATCTCTGGTAGCCCCGACTCGGTTTCAACCGAATAGTGCATTTGGTTTTGCCTGTTATGGCTTAAAAACTTGTAATAACTAGTTTCTTCCCATCCCGCGTAGCTTAAGTACGCAACTTGGGTGCATTTGGGTTTAATGGGTTTCGTATCCCCTAGGTAACTTTGTTAGCTTGTTCCTTGATCTTGTCTAAGTCTCGTAAGTTCTAACTCTTTTCGTATTTCCATTGCTTAATGGAAGGGGTTACCTCGCTTTTAAAAAATGAAAGCTGTTGACACCTAAATTAGTCCTTTGCTAATTTCGAATCAGCAATGTATCGAGAGAATAAATGGCCGTTGTTTCATGCATGAACAACGCCATTTTATGTGAACAAGGCGTGTCAAAGGTGTCCTAAAATAGTAAAGGAGCATGCACTTGAAAAAATCTAGCGAAGGGTAGGACTTCACGATTAGATCAAAGCTTGGAAGATTATATGCATGAACTTTGTCGAAGGGTTACCAAAGTCACGAAGTGGGACACCATATTGGTCATCATCGACAAATTTACTAAGTATGGTCATTTTCTCCCCCTGTCTCATCCATATCTTTGCTTTAGAAGTGGCTCAAGCTTTTTCGGATCACATATACAAAATCCATGGATTGCCCGAAAAGATAGTTTTCCGGACGGAGATAAGGTGCTTACTAGTAATGTATGGAATGAGTTGTTTTTAAGTTAGCCGATGTGCGATTCTTTGTTAAGTTCATCTTATCATCCTCAAACAGATGAAGAAACTGAGCGATTAAATCAATGTTTGGAAGCCTTTCTAAGGTGCAGTGTAAATGCTACCCCTAAGAAATGGAGTAAATGGTTACCATTGGCACAGTATTGGTACAATACCATATTTCACGCAGCTCTTGGAAGGACCCCAATTGAGGCAATGTTTGGATACAACCCAAGACATTTGGGAGTCGAAAAAAGTCTACTTAACCCCCTGAACTATGGGGCTGTGACTACTCCTTTCCATCACTTTTAAAACCATCTAACCAATACCCTAAACTTTGCAAAACCGTCTAAATCACCCCTGGGGCGGTTTTGCTTGGTGGTTTTGCCTACGTGGTAGCCACTGTGGAGCGGTTTTGACATGGTGGCACAGGGATGGAAGCTAAATGTGCTACTTCCAAGTGGGACCCACTCGTCAGGTTCCTCTTCAACCTCCAGCATGTTGTGGATGAACCGTCCGCTCATGGCGCCGCCACACCTCGCTACTTTCCTGCTCGCGAGCCGCCGGCCTCTCAGGGCTCATTTGCCTCCGCCCGACCTCTAGGCGCGCTGCCTCGGCGGCCTGGCGCATCCCCTCCCCAGCCGTCGGCGAGCCATCCCATTTCCCGCCGAGGGGCGAGATCCCGCTGGGTCCTCGGCCGCGGAGCGTGCCTACCTCACCGCCTTCGCTGATGAAATGTCCGCCCAAAGCACATGTACCGGGTGTTGATGGCGGCCGCCATGCGCGGCGCCGCGACGGGAACAACGCATGTGGCTATCTGCGGCGATGAGAGGCGAGGCCAGCAAGCCAGGTGAGTGCGCAAGGACGATGTGAAGGTAATGGCGCAAGCAATTGGGCGGTGGTGCATTGGCGGCGGCTATTTTCTCCAACGAGCGGAGCTGTCCCGGGCGGAGAGAAAAGGAAAAAGAGTTGGCGGCCGGCGCGCTTTAAAATGACGAGGGCGAGGCTTCGGGTGACGCCGGGCGCATGCAAGAGCAGCACTAGAGGGCATGGTGCCCAACCACTAGGACATCAGCCCGAGAGCACGCTCCTCGACGACGCCCATGACCTCCTTGGGCGCCCACGCACGGCGAGGGGAGCCACAACGGCGGCTGTGCCATGAGCCTCAGTGGCCATGCGCCACGCCCCGGTGGGTCGGCCCCTTAGCGCACGCCCTCATTTCCCAGCGGGTCCGTGCGCGCTCTCTCTCCCTCTAGTAGGTGAGAGAGGAGGAGGGGAGAAAAAAGAAGAGGAGGGCAACCTGGACATTTGCCTTCGTCGGGCCCACCTTCCAGATCGGTGTGGCCAAACCACTCCCTTGTGGCGCGCCACGTAGGCAAAACCACCAAGCAAAAACCGCCCCAAGGGGTGATTTAGACGGTTTTACAAAGTTTAGTGTATTGGTTAGACGGTTTTAAAAGTGAGGAAAAGGAGTATAGTTCAGGGGGTTAAGTAGACTTTTTTCCTTTGGGATTCGGCTATGAGGTTCATTATCATTCTTTAGAGTTAGAGCAGCGGATGTTAGAACGGAACTTGGTTTCAGATGTGATTAGACATCATCTTCATAAAGCTCAGCAGAGAATGAAGCACTTTTGCAGACAAACACAGAAGTGATAAGGAGTTTGAGGTAGGAGACAAAGTGTATCGAAGCGGCAGCCATAAATTCAAACTTCAGTGGCACCCAGAGGTAATCAGAAATTGAGTTACAGATTCTTTGGGCCATTTGCTGTGGAGAGGATTGGAAAAGTGGCTTACAGATTGGATTTGCCAACTGAAGCAAAAATACATTCAGTGGTGCATGTGTCGCAGCTAAGAAACATGTACCACCATCAGTACAAGTTGAGGAGGATATACATGGTTTTTCCTGATGATCTAGAAACTATGGTCCAGCCGATTCAGTTTGTCAACAAAAGATGCATCAAGAAAGGAGCATCTGCAATCTGTCAGGTACAAGTGCAATGGTCTAACTTGCCAACTTATATCAGTACATGAGAGCAGGTCGATGATCTGAAGCGCAGGTACCCAATAAGTGCAGCTTGGGGTCAAGCTGCATTTCGAGGAGGGACAATGTCGGGGAAGATGATCGGCGGCGGCATTTTCGCCGAGTGGGCCTAAGGCCTTGTAACGAACTTGGCCACCATATAGGTGGAGAGGGTCATTCAAAAAAAAAAAAAAAAAAAAAAGGTGGAGTGGGTGGATGGGCGGCAAGTCATCGAAGAACATAGATTCAGAATTATTCAGTTAAACTTTCCTTATTCGTTTGTTGTTCTTGTTCTTCCTCTTTCGTTATCAATTCCGATTGCAATTTCCCGTTCATCTACCTAGCTCACGTTAGGCCTGACCCGTGGCCTAACAAAGAGGTCCAAGAGATTTTTTGAAGATGCTGCATCTTATATGTAAAAAAAAAAAAAATTGGGATGGAGATCAAATAGTAGGGAAATAGTGTTGTACTTGAAAACCTTTCTATATGAATTCTTATATATAGTGTACTACTTTGATGGTTGCTAACGCCTGTTTTTTCTAGTGGAATCTAACTCCAAGACGTATTTGGTCACGTTGTAATTTGCGTGCCTGTTTTTTCTACTTTGATGTGTAATGAATTTCGTTGAACATGTAAATATACTAGAAATAGAATGGATTTTTGCGTCCATTTCTTTTAGTAGTTCTCACAATATCGTCATGCCCTCCATGCATGTCTCATATGTATCATCTAGACCCACTATATATAGTGCTCTCATCCGGGTTACAAGTTGCATCTAGAAATACTTTGGAGTCTAATTCTAGGCGATGATATGTAGTTTGATTTGTAGAGGAGACATTAATTTATTGGATAGATGACAAAAAATTCTGAACCGTAAATATAATCGGAAACATTTGACCATGCACGCAACGGATTATACTTGCTTTCTGTTGCAAACTTGAGACACATTTGGACGCCCGGCCACATGCACTTTGGATCCTTTTTTGATCGACAATGTAACAAATACAGGAATTGAGATCCATGCAATGGAATGGGTCACCCCATGACTCGCGCCAATTCAACTAACCGCACCGCCATGCCCATCCCATCACTATACTTGCTCCCCTCCACCACCGGTGATCAGGCGCGCCGCGCAGCTGGCGCGCCTCCCCTCTCATGGCCCCGCCACTCTTCGGCTGCCGGTCCTGCGCCGTGCATGACGCCATCGTCTTCTGCCTCTGCTGCGCCACCAGGCTGTGCCTGCACTGCGACGCCGCCGTGCACGAGGCCACCGCCGCGGCGGCGCTCCACCCGCGCGCCCCGCTCTGCGACGCGTGCGGCGAGGGAGCCCGCCTCGGTGCGCTGCGACGGCACCGTGACGCTCTGCGCCGCGTGCGTCGGCCGCGGCGCTCCCGGCGTCACCCGCACCGACGTCGCCACCTACAACGGCTGCCCCGGCCCCGCCGACATGGCGCGCGCCTCGTCTCCGTGGACCCGCCGCAGCCGCAGCAGGACTTCCAGGCCTGGCTCGCCGAGAGGCTGCCGCGTCTCGCGGAGAAGGACGGCCAGCTCCCGCTCCCGCTCCCGCTCCTGCTCCCGCCAGATTGGGATGTCGCCATGGAAACCGCACGCCTTGAGAAGATGCTGGCAGACAGCTACACGCCTGAGGTACACCTACTGCATGCTCCTAGTCTTGTTATAACTCAACTGAATGATATAAAATCCTGCATCGATCTTATGGCAATGGCAACCAGCAGCAGCTGTTATCCTCGTCGCCGGCGGGCTACTGTCATCAGCAACAGCCTCAAGCAGCCTGCACAGTGTCTGCTGTCCACCCAGCTGCATCGTACAAGGATGACGCCGGCGGCTTCTATAGCGGCGGCGTGTTGCCTGCAGGTCATTTGATGCCGCAGCGTGCGAGTGCCATGGACAAGAAGAAGCGAGAGGAGAGGGACAGGGCCATACAAAGATGAAATTTTTATAATAATTGGGGGAAAATTGGATGGCTCACATCGATCGAGAGTGGCCGATCCGGACGGGTTACGAAAGCTGTAGGCAATGGGAGGCAAAAGGGGGAGGCAAAAATTGCCTCCTGTTGTGTCTATGACGATGGGCCATAGAAGTAAAATTGCCTCCTGTTGCCTTCACAAAATGGAGGGAGTAAGAATGGGCGGTAATTGCAAACTTGTAATTCTTTTTTTTTTTGTAAAGGGTAAAATGGTAACTTCAGAAATACCAATTATTGTTTTTAGTAGTATAGTTAGTGTGGCAAACACAAAATGAATATGAGTGTGTTGGTTACTTCTAGGTTTTCACGGCCAGCGTCCTGCGAGCCGCCCGCCGCCGCCGCGCGGATGGGTAGGTTTCCACGGCCGACGTCGTGCGAGCCGCCGCCGCGCCGCCGATGGGAGGAGGCCGGACGCAGGGCAACGGGCCACCCTTGCCCCTCGTTCCTCCCGCCGTCATCCACCCCTGCTCCTCGTCCTCGCTGTACTTCGCTCGGGCGTCGCCCTCAGCGTTCGTCCATGGTGGAGCAAGATGAGGCAGAAGAAGATGGGGGCATCAAACCTAGATCCAAGCGCGCGCCATGAGGAGGCACTGGAGGCGGCACCGACGCTAGCGTTGCACATGACCGGGGAGTAGGTTCGCCGCCGCCGCCTTTGCTATCTGCGACGGGTAGGTTCGGCGTCATGCGCCTTCTTTTGGCGCGCCGCCACATCGTCTTGCGCGCCGCCGAGGAAGCGGACGCGGGCTGAAGGCGGTGGACTGCTGCTGCGGCGCGCCCCTCTCGGCAGACCTCATTGTGGGGCGTAGGCGTTACCCAGGTTGGTTTCTCACTGTTGCAAGTTCATGTCTTTTGATTCTTAGTTCAGAGATTATTGTAACTACTAGAGTAGTTCATACAAAACACTTACAATTCTGTGTTGATCATAGCATACAGTGACTGTTTCCGATTGGCAAAAGGGGTATGGTCTTACAGAGACTATTTTAGTATCAGTGCTTGTTTCCAATAGTGTGTTTCCGATTGACTAATTTAAGCTATATGATTCAGTGTCAATGCATAACGTGATGCTTGTTCTTCCTCGATTGTTTTGCCCACGACATTAGATTTGAAACTTCGGGATTTTCAGAGACACTTTGTCCCTTTAGTTAGTCAATTATTTATTGACAAAACTCATTTTTGGTTTCTTGATAGTTTGATACTAACTGTCCCTGCTATCTTTGTTGTCGCATTTGCAGCAAGCAATTGAATCCGGCCTCCCAGACAAAAGTGTTCTGACAATGTGCATGAAATTCCCTGAGCTAGAGAGAAGCCTTAGGGAAATTGATCGTTCGCGTGCCATCTATGTGCATGCATCCAACTATGCTGATCCAAACAATCCTGACTTTTGGAAGAAGTGGAATGATTTTGAGATTCAGCATGGTAACGAAGACACATTTAGGGAGATGCTTCGTATCAAACGTACAGTGGCTGCTAGCCGCAGTCAGGTATGCCACACTTATCGACTTAATTTGCAGTTTGACATGAACACTAATTCTTGTATCACAAATTAATACTGACATATAACATTGTGCAGACACATTTCATACTACCAGAGTACTTATGCAGATGGATCAGAGGTTAAACACGGGACGAAGCGAGTTGACACTGAAGCGCATTGGCGTCCCCTCGAAGATGAGATGGCAGCCTTGGAAAGGCAAGCGGCTCCCCGGACCATCATCCACTGGACCACCACCAGTTCATAAGTGTCTACCATTTAGGGATCATCATTAGCAAGCAACATTTTTCAGTAAAGACCGAACTGGCGAAGGAGATGAGCTGAAGGATTCAGATCTGAGAATTCTAAAAAAATCACGAAAACTTGTAGAGCATTCTTTGCCTTCCAAACAAGTATCTCCTAAACAAGTACAAGCCACCTTTTGGGAACAGATTCTGCAGACAGGGATATAAGCCAGATAACCATCTCCTAAACAAGTATCCAAATATGTAATCATACATGAACTCCAACAACTACAATTCTAATATGTGGAGAAATCTTTGTTATGGTTGCTAAATATGTGGAATCTTAATAATAATTCAAAATTAGTACAGTAGTTTGATGCCTACCCAACCATCCAATGCCAAGAGTGCATGACATGAATTCAAGGTCCTGTTGAGAGAGAGAACAAAAATGGCATCAAGGTAAATGTGCTCTTCCAAAAGCACAAACAACCTCCAAGCCTTCCTCTTCAATTCATGGTCTATTGCACCTTCAAGCTTAAGAATTCATAAATCATGACTCATCAGAACAGTATAATGCAGAGATACAAGACTTCAGTTTTGCATGCCTGCATCAACCCAGGAACGCTTCTATGGGCTGCCTCTCGTCATTCAGATGCAATATATGGAATAAATATGGTCCCACACAAAATGAGATAGATCCCAAACAAATCCCCTCATCAAAATACATGGAACAAACAATGGTCCTGTTCTAAGTTAAATGGACACTCATCTAGGAATGTATCATCAAATGGTGATATCTTTGAACTGAAAAGGCAACAGAGGCCTGAGCTCAAAGTTGCATACAAAATACGAATCACAATCAGTTTTAATCCTTGGTCCACAACTATATCCGCTAAACAAGACGTGAACGGCTTTATTGAACTATATTGAAAGGATGGTGTGGGTAAATCTTCCATTCATGTTAAACAACGAAACTCTGATAGGTAAAAAAAGGTTATTCGGATTATCAAAGCTTACCGTAAAGTGGATACCTTGAGCAACGATGCAAATCCTGCTCGACGGGGCGAGGGCAGGGGGCGTGGCGGCGCGCGGAGGAGGGCTGGGGGGGGCGGCGCGGAGCGGCGGGTTGGAGTCGGCACCGCCGCGGGCAACGGCGAGGGCAAGGGCGTGGCGGCGCCGACGGACGACGTCTTGGAGGAGGAGGAGGAGCGGCGGGTTGGGAGGGCGTGGCGGCGCAACGGCAGGGCGAGGGCGTGGCGGGAGGTGTCCGGCGCCGGCGTTTTCATCGGGCGCTGGCGCAAATCGAAGTCGGGAGGAAGGCGGCAGCGCGCGAGCCGCCAGCTGGGATGAGCCCGTCAGCGTCTCCGGCGTCAGCGTCTTGGTGGCGCCGCCGCGATGGAGTCGGCGGCGCGGCGAGGACCCGGCCGGCGGGGATGAGCTGTCAGCGCCCCGCACGGACTGGGGTCCCCGATGCGCCACCTCGGGAAGGGGCTACGACGGCAGGAGGTCGAGGGGGGCTCGCGGACGAGGGCTGCTGGGGAGGAGGAGGAGGAGCGGCGGGTTCGAGATGGCGGCGAAGAGGAGCCGCGTCGGGATCTCCGGGGTGGGCCGCGACGAAGAGGGAGGGGTCGCGAGCCGGGGTACTTTTGCGGGTGCGGGAGGGGTTAGATGTGAACAATTACCGTGTTATCCTTCCACCTAAAAAAAAGAATTTAGGAGAGGCAACAAGAGGTAATGGTAGGTAAAATCAAGTATTGTAAAAAGAGCTCTACAAAGATACATCGACAAGAGAAAAACAGAAGGTCGTAGCACCAGGCTTATCTCAACAACCAAACTTCATTCTGAATCTATGTATCGATCAGTCTTGTTCATCGATCTCATCTTCAAATTCATTGGTTTGGACGTTTCAGGTTCTCCAAGCAGATCCTGTATGCTTCTCGCAAGGCCAGAGCAGACACAAGAAAGCGAGTCAAAGGCCGCTTTGCAAAGGCTCAGCATGATGATCATCCCCAGGCCCCAGCAGATTGATGACGACGACGGCCCATCATCATCCACATCTACAGTTACAGCTACACTGAATAGGGAGACAAGCAGCTGAAACGTAACAGTACAAAAAGCAAATTCTCGTCGGCCGGTGAAATTCATCCATTTCGGCGTACGTGAGGTCCGAAACAAGGTCATACCAGTCAGAAAAATCAGTTAAATTCCAATATTTAGTCTAGTCTAGAGTTCAAACATGGCTTCAAAGTTCTTTTATTTCAATGTAGAATTGCAAACTTTAACTTGTTCGCTTCGTCTTCATGCTTCTTGATCAAATTTTATCAAAATTCAGTTAAATATTAGCTGAATCTGAATATTTTGACTGGTCAAACAAGTGAATCCTGGTCCCAAATTACGAAATTTCTGAGATTCACGCGATTCTGTTCTATCATTTGAATCCCAGAACCTTGCGGTTAAATGAATGTATGTTTTCTTGTTCGTCAGATACAATACAATAATAGGCCTTTGATTTTTCTTTTCTCCCGTTTTATTCTCTTATATATTGAGAACATGCAGATAAGTTACTGTCAACAGCACGGCATCATCCTTTCTGGATTTTTTGGTCTGTCGTATGATAAAGTAGTAGCCTTTTTCTAAATGATATTTAATTTGCAAGTTTGAGATGAGTCCATCATTTTTTTTTTTTTTTTTTTTTTTTTTTTGCAATCTATCAATGTTGAAAAATTCTGAGTAAAAACTCATTTTGGACTCCATAATCTAAAGTTTAGTTCACTAGAGGAATTTAAAAGTTGAAACTAAAACACTTTAGACCACTTGTTTAGAGCCTCAGGAGTTATAGAGTTAAAGTGGCCTAAAGTTTAATGGCTAAACTTCAGACCATCGGATCCAAACATCAGGATACGTGTAGGCCAACAAAAAGATATGGTAATAACAAGCTCACAACAATTTCTTCTAATATATATTGGGTTGAATTCAACTTGTCAATACTAAATTATTAAAACCAGACATTGACTCTTTCAAATATACAGGTGGTCCCTATGGATCAACCGTTCACAGCTAATGTAGATTCAATGCTTGAGGTTTTTTCTTTTTTCTAACTATATTACTCCTAAATCTAAGCAATAGTCCCATGTGTTAGATGCTGCCGTGAATCTATGGTGTATGTGTATGTGTCCATACATTGTGGACGGATCATCAGCATTGTATTTTCTTTCCGAAGATCGAGTGTGTGCGCAGTTTGGGAGTCAGTTCACAGACAATTAATAACCTGAAATTAATGTTAGTGTAGAGCGATCTAAACAATCCTTAAATTAAATAAATAATACTCCATATATACTAAGTGCACTACTTGATTGAAGATTCCTCACCTTTGCCGAGAGTCTGAGGCGCCATGTTTAGCAAAGTCCATGCACTCGGCAAAGAAGGCTTAGCTGAAAGATAGACACTCGACAAGCACTGTCTTTGCCGAGTGCGAGAAACTCCAGCACTTTCGGCAAAGAAGCTGCCGTGCCTTTGCCGACGGCCGTTGACACTCGGCAAAGCTAGGATCTTTGTCATGTGTTTTGTTGTGGCCTTAGCAAAGGACCACATTTGCCGAGTGTTTTCTCCTCCGCAAAATATTTATTTATTTTTCTCTTCTATATTTCAAACTTTTTTTTGCTCTCCACAATGTCCACATACGTCATATGGTATGCATGTTCAAGTATGGTGTATTTTTAAATTTATTTGCTATATTTAGCTAATTATTTTTTTTCGACAATTTTTGAATCAAGCAAAATTTGAGTTGTAAGTGATTCAAATATATGGGTAAATGGAGTAGAAAATTGATATTCATGTTATTCAACCCACATTGAGGTCTTACCTATGAAATGAGAAGAAATTTTGAACATCTTGTTAAGGAAACATGACCATTAAAGCGTGCCCGAGTGATTTTAAATTCTATAAGAAGCAAACGAGGTCCAAAAATCATGAAATTTGACAAGATGTCATAATATTGTATGTCGAGGCTGTGGTAAAAAAATGATAAGGTTCCGCACAAGATGTCATGTCACATACGTTGCTTACAAACTGAAACATCTTCGGAGAAGTTTCATGATTGTTGAGAATGATCCGGTATGATCTGGAGTGAACGTGACCGTCAACTTGTGGTGTGACTTCGGAACTTTTTGTATAGGCAATAGACATCAGACAATGATTCGGTATGGTTTGACATCGGTGGCACTCGACAAAGGATGGGTCTTTCGGTCTTTGTCGAGTGTCGGCCGCCCCGACACTTTCGGCAAAGCCACCATCATCGGCATTCCTGATGTCTTGTTTCTTTTCTTTGCCGAGTGCCGACGGATGGCACTCGGCAAAGAACTGTTTGGCGACATGTTCTTTGTCGTGTCGCCTTTGCTTCGGCAAATCCGGTAGTGGTGCGAGCAAGGCAAGCAGATAGACATTTGATTTTCCAAGAGCATTCCAAGGTTATTATTATTGTTATTACCTTGGAGAGGAAGGAAGACAACAAATTGTATTAAAAGGAGGCAACATATTTCAAAGGAAGCATTAGAAGATGATGTCATGTGTGACGGTCATATATACGTAAATAATAATATACAGTGCAGTGCACAGGGCTATATGCGCACGTGCCATCTCCTCTCCCCTGGGACGGGAGCGGGCACAAGCAGGCAAGGTCAAACGACAGCAGCCAAAGCCAACAACCAATTGGACCCAGCTTTTTTTCACATAGTTTACCAACCCCATCTCCAATCCAAATTAAAGTAAGCAAAGTTTAGGTTTTTGAGTAGTACGTATGTGCAATTAGTTACACTTGCTTTTCGACGAAATGGTAATTGCTACTAGGTAGTACCCACGTACCATCTTTGACTTGCCGCCTCTGGGGTTAATTTGGGACGACTGACTGACTAACGGGGGAAGGAGGCAGCAACAGGGACGAAGCTTCACTTGCAATGGGTTTGTTTGGAGTTTCCCCATTTTTTGTGTGGTGGACTCTTCTTTGTTTGATTCGTTCCATTTGGACCAAAAATGGATCCAGGGGAGGGCCGGCCACATCACCACCACCCATATACCACTATATACCATACCTACCACGAGTGACATCACCTCCACTGACTGTTACTGTATATATATATATATATATATAGGCATACAGAGGCTGCCGGCTCAATCCAAGTCTCCCCTGCTCTCCTGCACCAGAGACCAAACCCAGAGCTTGCACTGGCCATGCCGTCGCCTTCGCCGCAGCTGCGCGCGTGCTGTCCAGGCGCACCGTCAAGCCGCCGCCGCGCCCTCGCCACCGCATCCCGCTCACCACCTGGGACGTCTCCTTCCTCCCCGCCGACTACATCCAGAAGGGCCTCCTCTACGCCAAGCCGCCCTTCCCGACGGCCCGCCTCGTCGACCAACTCCACGACGCGCTCGCCCAGGCGCTCGAGGCCTACTACCCCGTCGCCGGGCGCTTCGTCACGGACCAGCACCGCGACGCCGACGGCAACGTCGTCGGCTGCTCGGTCTCCATCGACTGCGACGGCCAGGGCGTCGACATCCTCCACGCCGTCGCCGACGGCGTCTCCGTAGCCGACGTCATCCCGCCCGACGCCGACGTCCCGATCCTCGTCCAGTCCCTCTTCCCGCTCGACGGCGCCGTCAACCACGACGGCCACCACCTCCCGCTCTTCGTCGTCCAGCTCACCGACCTCACCGACGGCGTCTTCCTCGGCTTCGCATACAACCACGCGCTCTCCGACGGCACCGCCTTATGGAAATTCATCAACGTATGGGCCGCCATCACGCGGGGTGACCACGACCACGTCGCTCAAGCTCCGCCGCCTTTGCTGGAGCGCTGGTGCCCCGACGGCGTCACCACGCCCACGCCACCGGTCGTGCTCCCGTTCCCCGACCTCTCGGGCCACATCGTGAGGGGCTGTCCCCGCCGCCTCTGCGCGAGCGCATGCTGCAGTTCTCGGCCCGCAACCTGGAGGCGCTCAGGACCGGGCAAGGCAGGAGCTCCTGGCGGCAGGGGACGCCGCCGGCGCGGCCGCCGTGACCAAGTTCCAGGCGCTCAGCTCGCTGGTCTGGCGCTGCGTCACCCGCGCGCGCCGCATGCCGCCCGACCAGACAACCTTTTGCCGCGCCGCCACCAACAACCGCACGCGCCTCCGCCCGCAGCTGCCGCCGGAGTACTTCGGCAACACCATCTACGCCATCGCCACGGAGGCCGTCACCGCGGCGGATCTGCTGGAGCGCGGCCACGGCTGGGCCACCGCGGCCGTGGGACGCGCCGTGGCGGCGCACACGGACGCCAACATCCGCGCGCGCGTCGCCGCGTGGATGGCCAACCCCGTCCTCTACAACCTCACGTTCTTCATCCCCAACAATATCATGATGGGCAGCTCGCCGCGCTTCGACATGTTCAGCTGCGACTTCGGCTGGGGCAAGCCGCTCGCGGGCGCAGCGGCAAGGCCAACAAGTCCGACGGGAAGGCGTCGCTGTACCCGGGGCAGGAGGGCGCCGGAAGCATCGCCGCGGAGCTCGTGCTGATGCCGGAGCACATGGCGCTGCTGGAACAGGACGACGAGTTCTGGGCGGCCGTTTCGCCGGACAAGCCTTGCCCGCCGCCAGCGGTGGGGAAGAATTGACCGTTGACCGCCAGCCGGCCAGGCCATCATGCCAAAAGTCACAGACACTGATAGGGAGCAAAAGGATCTGTTGAATTTTATTTCCCAGTTAATTAGTTAACTGTTTGCTTATGATTATGGATTAATAATAATTTTCCTGATAAAGAAAGAAAATCAAATAAGGAAGGTATTTCTTCTCCACCACACAAAAGGTTTGCAAGTCTTTGAACTAAAATATAGAAAATGTTTAACACAACGGGCCTTAACGGTGTCCTAGGTGGTTAATAAGTTATACATGAATGCTCGCACCGTCTCTAGTACTCCCTAGGTCGGTTTTGTTAGAGAGGAATATTAAAATAGAATGGAAAGGTTAAGATAACAAAAATTTATGAACAAATCTGAGATTGGAGGATTGTAAAGGGGAGAGAGTGGAGCGGGCGATATGCCATAGGCGTGCATGCAAGGATCTTGTCCTTCCTTTGCGCTTGCTACCTATTGATTTGCATGTCTTTCTTTGTTGCATGCAGCCACAATTAATGCTCCTCCACATTTGGAGTTTAGAAAATCTCCTAAGAAATGAAACCATAAAACTTGCTCTTAGGGCACTCACGCGTTTTTAAACTATCATGGTTTCTATAGTATTTTACATTGTGTCAAGAAACTATCTCCCACAATGCAATTTTCTATCATGATGTCACATGGCCCACTTGTCACTCTCACAAATTGTCTTGGTTTATGTGAAGACTGGTTTCTTAGTTAGATTTTGGTTTCTTGTGTTTTTCTCTCCTCAATAAATATACAGTCCGTCCACATGCCCTGAAAAAGTAATAAATGAAGGGGTAATAAATCAGGACGAGGTCCATGGTAGCCACGGAAGCATTGTGATTTGTTTTGGGGCATATCTAGCAAAATCTAAGATACCAAGGGCGAGGTAGTAACCATTTTTTTTCCGCCTCTTGGCTTAAAACATGTAGACTCAAAAAGCATAATGGTTGTTAAATGTTTGCAAGGAAGGTATGATATGACACAAAAAGATATCGTTATTTCGTCTAAACTTGGCTTTTGACCCTGCTCAAATCTAGAGCCATGACAAACGATTGCATCATTCTCACCCAACACCATGTAAGGCCATTTAAACATTTGACCTATTTCGCCCCCATAAGAAATTAGTTTAAGGTAATGAGATACTACGAGATAACTTGTTGACAAACTGTAAAAATAGTCAGATTTTGTAGATATACAAGGCTTTATGATAGCGCCAATTTATACTAAGAGGGGAAGGGCATGTTGATCCTTTGGGTTGGTCTTAGTTTCTCTCGATTTCCTCTCATCTTCCTCATTGGTTATATTTTTTAAAATTTGTCCACTATACTTCTAAATAAGATCTTTCAAACTCTAAAAACGTGAGAAGACTTAACAAAACCGACCGGAGGGAGTATACCATAAGCTATGCTATTACATTGAAAAGAGATCAACTGAAATTGTGACTCCGGCTAGGTCTATACCCAGACAGCCAAACATCGACGGTGCCGCTTTGTGGACCCACATCACCTTCCGGTGGGAATAACTCATGAAACGCCTACATGTTGGAGTCATTGCTAAACATTTCGTTGTACGCCGTCATGGCCGGAGCCGACATCTCACCAGTAGCCAGATGATTCATGACAAGGTACTCGCCTTGCTTGAAAGCCGGGATATGAGATTACAGTTTACGTTGGTTATGTGCTTGCTAACGAGTGCGGAGAGTAACGATCATGTATTGCTTTCTTGTGTTAAGGTCTTGTTTAGTTGGGTAAAAAACTTGCCCAAAGCACTGTTACAACTTCTGTACCACTTCGTAGCGTTTTTCCTTTTGTATTTGGTAAACATTATCCAATCATGGACCAACTAGGCTCAAAAGATGGAATCTCGTGATGTACAACATAACTGTGTAGTTAGTTATTTTTTTACCTACATTCTTCTCGCTTCCGAACATATGTCTTTTGGTGTATTTAATATGATGTGATGGAGAGAGAGTCTAAAAATTTGGAAGTTGGAGGCAAATATTTTGCCATCTAAACAAGACCTAAGAACAAAATTGAGCAAAAGAAACAAAACAATGAGCTTGATGGTGATTCTAAGATTTTGATTTGAAAAAGGATACCCTCTAAACTATCAACCACTTTGATTTACCCTTTTTCTTGGCTAACGTGGTGTCGCGACTGCCAAAACCACTCAAGATGCATGCAAAGAACAAACAATTTTAAAAGTTAAGAGGAATGTTTCAAACAAAAATGAGTAGGAAAATCAGACGATCGCGAAATCTATAGACACATAGTAATAACAAAAAAATTATGAACAAATAGAAGATTAAATATTGTATAGTTTGGCACGCTCCAACTTGGGCCGACAGTATAAATTTGGACCGGAAGTAGTTGGTTTACAGTCCGTCCACTACACTCCAAAGGTCAGCACGTTAGCCACGGAAGCGCTGATATTTGTTTTGGGCCGTTCTAGCTAACAAGCCCAAGCCGGCGAGGCCAGTTAGCCCATTTGTTTTGGACAGCATAATCCTTGTTGGGACTTTGACATTGTGGAAGGTATGATATGACAGAAAAGAAGTCGTTATTTCGCTAAACTTGGCTTTTGACCCCCTACTGAAATGTAGAGCCACGACACCACTCTTGCATCATTCATATGGGAATAATTATTGGCATGTAACTCATAATAATATGCCTATTATTTCTATACATTTTTTCTGGAATACCCACGAGGATGCGTATCTTTGTATTAAGGAGAAGAAATGTTATGTACAAAAAATATGGGCTGGGCCAGGCAAAAAAAAAAAAAAAGAGAAAAACAAATTACATGAAAAAAAAATAATAACAACCGATAACAACGCTGGAAGAATAAGCTATCGCTGAGCAAGTACTCGAAGCCCACTCGCTCCTGCTTCAATCCACCTCTTCGGCCTCTGCGCAGATGACTCACGGGAGTTCGGATGTCGGTGTCGCGACCCCTCTGAAACATCGAGCATTGCGCTCCTTCCAAAAATCTCGTGAGACCAACGCGAAAAAGTGAATCCATGCCGCACGGCGTTTGGTATTTGGAGAACGTCCCACGAAGTCGCCTCCACCAGCATAGAGTGGAGGATGCTGGCTGATGGGAAAATTGGTTTGGATTGCCGAGAGGATCGGGAACCAAACCTCCTTTGTCACTGAGCACTCGCACATCAGGTGATCAATTGTTTCCCGAGCTTGATTACAAAGAAAACATTCATCACGAGCTTCAAGTCCATGTCGTCTCCTACGATCTCCAGTCCAATGCCGTCGTCTTAGTGTTAGCCATAAAAAATCTTGATCTTGAGCGGCGCCAAGGTCTTCCAAATGAGTTTATGTCCAATAACGTCGTCTGAGTGTTAGCCGGAAAAAAATCTTCATATTGAGCGGCGCCAAGGCCTTCCAGAGTTTATGCTTCTTTTGAAAAATTAAGGTTGATAAAAAATTTATCGCAAAATTAAGGTTTCTGCAAAAACAACAAAAGGAAATGAACGGGGAGTCCGGATTTCCTGGCGCTGGCGGTGATGAGGGATACCACACCACCGCCTACCGCAATCGGATCCATCAACGTCGCAATCGGATCCATCAACGTCACGTGAGGCAATCCAATCCCTGAATCCACAGCTCCAGCCGCTATGCCATCCGCGTCGCCGCTGCGCGTGCTGTCGAGGCGCACCGTCACGCCGCCGCCCCGCCCGCGCCGCCGCATCCCGCTCACCACCTGGGACGTCTCCATGCTCTCCGCCGACTACATCCAGAAGGGCCTCCTCTACGCCAGGCCGCCATTCCCCACCGACCGTCTCCTCGACCACCTCCAGGCCGCGCTCGCCCAGGCGCTCGTCGCCTATTACCCCGTTGCCGGGCGCTTCGCCACGGACCAGCACCGCGACTCCGACGGCAACGTCGTCGGCTGCTCCGTCTCCATCGACTGCGATGGCCAGGGAGCCGACATCATCCACGCCGTCGCCGACGGCGTCTCCGTCGCCGACGTCACCCCTCCCGACGCCGACGTCCCGCGCCTCGTGCGTTCTTTCTTCCCCTCGACGGCGCCGTCAACCACGACGGCCACCACCTGCCTCTCTTCGCCGTCCAGGTCACCGACCTTCACCGACGGCGTCTTCCTCGCATTCGTCTTCAACCACGCGCTCTCCGATGGCACCGCCTTCTGGGACTTCCTCAATGCCTGGGCGGGCATCGCGCGCGGCGACCTCTCTGTCTCCCCTCCGCCCTTGTTGGAGCGCTGGTCACCCGACGGGCTGACGCCGCCGCCGCCGGTCGTGCTCCCCTATCCCGACCTCACGGGACTCATCGAGAGGCTATCCCCGCCGCCGCTGCGCGAGCGGATGCTGCACTTCTCGGCGGAGTCCCTGGAGGCGCTCAAGGACCGGGCGCGGCAGGAGCTCCTGGCGGCCGGCGACGCCGCCGGCGCGGCCGACGTGACCAAGTTCCAGGCGCTGTCCTCCCTGGTGTGGCGCTGCTTCACCCGCGCGCGGCGCCTGGCGCCGGACCAGCCCACCGTATGCCGCGCCGCCATCAACAACCGCACGCGCCTCCGCCCGCAGCTGCCGTCGGAGTACTTCGGCAACACCATCTACGCCATCGCCACCGAGGCTGTCACCGCGGCGGATCTGCTGGCGCGCGGCCACGGGTGGGCGACGGCGGCCGTGGGGCGCGCGGTGGCGGCGCACACGGACGCCGACATCCGGCGCGCGCGTGGCCGCGTGGACGGCCAAGCCCGTCGTGTACACGCTCAGGTACTTCGACCCCAACGGCGTCATGATGGGCAGCTCGCCGCGGTTCGAAATGTACGGCTGCGACTTCGGCTGGGGGCCGCCGCTGGCGCCGCGCAGCGGCAGGGCCAACAAGTTCGACGGGAAGGCGTCGCTGTACCCGGGGCGGGAGGGCGGCGGCAGCATCGACGCGGAGGTGGTGCTGACGCCCGAGCACATGGCGCTGCTGGAGCAGGACGACGAGTTCTGGGCGGCCGTTTCGCCGGACAAAGCTTGAGCGCCAACCGCCATGGTTGGCCGATCGATGTCAGCAGCAGGAGTCCATTTGTTTCCAGTTTTTTGCGTTTGGTTAAGGATGATCCTCTGATGAAACAAGGGGAAATCTTGTTATTCTTTCCAATTCCGATGCATGCGTTGTTGAACGAAATGGATGTTGATGCATTGCATCGCGCGGCAAGCTTGATCGGTGATGCTGCCCCTGCGAAACCTGAATTGCATTGCTGTCAGAGATTCAGAATGCTGCGCCAAGTATTTTAACAGGTGATGGTGGCTCCTTAATCTTGATTGCCCTCTGTGCGTTGTCAAGCATACTATCCTGTGAATTACTGGGCTATTCCCATGTGTCACAGACAAAAAATCATGCCCCATGATGGCCGATTTAGTAAGCTTTTTGTTGTTCACTTCAAGATGTCCACTTCAGTGCCTGTGCATTCATTTGTTGCTTTCAGTTTATTTATATACAGTATGTATGGTTCTAGCACAATTAGGGTGTCTGACAATGTTATTTCTTATCATATTATGGGCACACCATGGTGGATTTGTCATGGTCGTGCTGTTTCAACACTCAACAGCAACAGACTAAGGTGCTAAAACAGGGCGTCTCACCGAGGAGGTGGTGCTCTGCTCAGCTCCGGGCCGGCTATGTGGCTCAGCAGCGATGGTCTCGGAAGGCGAGTCAACATAGGGTTGATGCAAACACATAATAAAAAGGCACGGATGCAACCTCTGTTAATGTAATATATGTATTGTATTTAGGTCATTATGTTTACAGCCAACCACTTTCCAAAAAACAACACCAACTCTACACCCACATTTGAGATTTCATTTGGAAATTCACTGACCGCACCAGACTCTACCATGTTGAGACACCTACTGCATGCCAAGAACTGTATTTATCTTTGACCTTTCTTTTCTCAAAAACACAAGAGAATGCTTCATCATTTTTTTGTTTAGAGCCCCAAATTTTGACCAAATTTGTCTGAAAAAAAGACTCTACATGTTAACCCCGTACTGCATGCTTAAATAAGGTAAAAAAAATAATTTAATCTTTGGACCTTTTTTTCCATGATAGGATAATACACTAAAAATGAAACGCGCTTCATTGTTGTAAGAAGAAAATAACACCAAATTTTGGTGATCTAAACACACCTAAGAAAAAATAACATAACACACTGTTGTCAAAAAAAAAAAAAACTGTTGTCAAAACACACACACACACTGCAGCAAGCGGCGGCTGCTGTTACTGGGAAGAGAAATAAAACGACAAAAAAAGAGACATGGCGCTAACCTCCAGAAACAAGGGCATCCAAGAGGGATAATCCGCCAAAGCCCATGGCCTTCTATAATCTTCCGCTACAGATTTACACATCTCTCTCCTTTTCGGAAAAAATAAAAGAGAGCACGTACGCATCTTTCTGAATTTAGGTGAGATTTCTTCGATGTTGTAAATTACAATTATGCAAAGAACATGTACATCAATTATTTGCTTGACTAAGATCCCAATTTCACCACTGCATATTAACATATCACAAGGTAAAATAAGCACAAAAGTTCTAAACTGTACAGTTTGGCTAAGTTTCTTCTTCAGTTCAGTTCACCTTTTTACAGCAAGCATCCAAAAGAAAGCACAACTATGAGCAGCAGCGGTTCCTCCCCGACATCTTTATCTCTAACAAAGTGTGAGGGGGTGTGCCTCAAGCAAGCTCCCAGCTCCAGTTCGAAGCTCACTCGCTCGCTTCACCCGCTTCTGCTTCCGCTTCCGGGGCGACATCTGTTGCGACTAAAACCAATAGACGTGCCATGCCACACCAGACCACAAAATTCAGCGCTAACCATCAACCTTCCTCGCTTTTTTTATACAATTTGGGGGTGGATACTCTCTAGACAGTTAGATTTATATATATGGCAATTCCGATCCTGTTTGCTCTCATAGTCTCATCACTGACGTCACAAACTCCCTCCAATATCAGTGGAGCTCTCTCCTGTCTTCTCATTCTGGTTCTTGTCTTCTTCATTGTCAAGGCAATCATCTTCCAGAGGCATGTGGATGCATATGCCATTGATTGGAAATGCTTCCTGGATTTCATTCATGACGACAATGGCATTACTAAATACTAACACATTTACACTATCTCCTTTTTTTTTTGTAAAGAACAAGGAGGGGACAGCAGATTGTTTACCTGATTAACAGAGTCCTGCCCATTGGGATTAAAAAGAATGGGGCGGCACCTCTTATCCTCATTCATCAAACTTGAATTTTGAAAATGTGATATCAGTGCAGACCGTCCTTGAATTCTAGCATAAGCCAGCGAGGCTACTTTTCTCGCTGTTGAACTTCTCCCATTTCTTACCATTAAAAGCCTGCAGGTTTTAGGTGTACGTCTGTAAATACATCTTTCGAGATGTTCAGAGTAATTATACTACTGCTATGCTGATTAACTCAGCTGGACAGGAAACAAGTTCTTAACTCTGTGCGTGACTATTGCAAAAAGAGCAGAGGCCAAGAAAGAAAAAGTACCTGGTAAAAGGATATAATGTGCACCGGTGATATCATGTTAATGAATGCATATCCAACATTGCATTTGTTCTGCATAAGCACAATAATATAGCATAGGAAAATTTAATAGGCGTGGACTAAAATACAGGCCCCAAAAAAATAAAAGAGCAGCACAAATTTGGCGTTGAGTCTAGTACCTTGAAATCAATAGGCAGGTAGAAGAAGTCATAAGTTCCTTTGTGATGCTCATCAATTGCAGCCAGGAGCATCTTAGATGTATATCTGTTAGATTCAGGGAAAAGAAAACCAAATGAACAAACTGACAACTGGCTAGCAAAAGGTCCAAATGAAAAAAAAATGTGGAAATGCATACTTGTTCGGGATGTTCTTAATCATCAATGTTGTCCGATTATCATCACCTCTGCGAATCTTCTCCAAGTCAAGCTGATACTGCCTCTTGCTATCAGCTTGCAGCACACTGCTGTCAACTCGGCGGTTACGGGCACGGTCAATGGAGCTGTCAAGTCCAAATGTACCAGGTCCATGGTATGGAGGATTAGTAGTGTAAAATGCCTGTCCCAATCTCGGTGACAATATCGGTCTGAAGTTAGTAGAGCTGTTATCTGTCAGACTTCCAATTAGAGAAGAACCAGGATTCACAGAAGCACGACTAGCCATGCCCAGCATGAGGCCTCCCCCATTTCGGCCAGTACCAACATTACCCATGTTCCCAAACCTGACTTGCTTCATAAAAGATGTCTCTGGCGATTCAGGTAAGAAGCCAAAATGGCTCTCGAATGGAGCACCTGAAGGGGCAGAGCCAACATGATGATGGTGCTGATCTGAAGAACCAAATAATGAAGCCTGACGGCTACTGTACAAGAATCCTTGGCCCTGAGTGCGACTGCTGGATGACAATGCAGGTCCGATTGCTGGTGGACGCCAAATAGGGGATTTTGAATGTTCTGAATATGGCTTTGGACTGCCCCAGAGAAACTGGGGTCCTGATAAAGTCCCAGGACTAGAACTCATATGTTCACTGTTGTGATCTTGGTATGAGTGAGAGTGCTGAAATGCAGCTCCCAGGGGACTGGTTACCATTTGTGAAGACTTGATCATACTTAGACCGATTGCTATCCTTGCCAATAGGAGCAATCTTTGGAGCATTTGAAATCAGTGAAGGCATTCCAATAGGACTCATTCCATTTCCTGTTGGGGATCTTGTGAAAGCTTGCATCATATTGTTATCTGTTGGACTACTATAAGCCCATGCCCCTGCCACAAGGATTAGAAAAAAAAAGAAGATATTTTTATATACAGGGGATGGACTCCAAAAGACATGGTGATAGCATTATACAAAAACTAGTTCCAACAGAAGTACCTGGAGGAGAGTTAGCAACAGGTGAACCAACATGAGGATGTCTGTAGTTTCTGGGCTCCTCTTGGTCCAAATCATGACCAAGCTGCTGCATCAAGCTATATCAGAAGAAAACAAGAAAAATACATCAAGTCAGTAAACTACATTAGAAAAAATAATAATTATTTAAGTAATGAAGTGCTTCACATGTGGGAAAAGTAAGTGAAACAGTATGCTGCCCAAAACTCAATTTCAGACATGTATATTCACTCACATTGTATCATTCATGCAGCATGCATTAAAATAACTTCGGGGAGAGGAGTAAAGAAACGGGCATCTTAAGTTGCAAGTGAAATTGTTCAAAATCAACGCAGCTGCCAGCCAGCACTGCCCTATACATCTAACTCGCAACTTGAAAGCTTATCAAAAGTAGTAGCTGTATAAGCCTCTAGAGTATCATCATGAGAATATTGGTATCCAGAACCACAGAAAAATGACAGCTCCAACAAAAATATATTCAGAAAATATTGGTGAGAAACTGTGACATGCAAACAAGCAAATAGTCTTGAAAACTAACTCAAATTCATACTTTCTGCGTGTTCCACCAGGACGACTTGGTTCCAGCTTGATCCGCTTTCCAGCTATCTCACTTTTATTCAGTGAATGAAGAGCAGCCTCTGCTGCTCTTACATCATAGAACTCTATAAACTTATGATGTTTCTTGTTTGGTGTCTCTCTTATCTGCAGATAGAAACCAAAGCACCATCAACACGAATAGAGGAGGATCAAAAGCAGAATGAAGGGAAACAATACTTTGCATGCTAACCTCCTTTACTTCCCCATATGCCCCAAAAATCTGGCGAACCTCTTCATTAGAAACCGATGGATCCAAGTTAAAAATAACAAGAGTTCC
The DNA here is from genome assembly GCA_015847255.1 of Hyparrhenia diplandra. Classification (NCBI taxonomy): domain Eukaryota; kingdom Viridiplantae; phylum Streptophyta; class Magnoliopsida; order Poales; family Poaceae; genus Hyparrhenia; species Hyparrhenia diplandra. Next base: position 58,602 of record JADLZK010007812.1, read on the forward strand.
CTGGTTTAAATCTTTGTCAGATGGATTCTCCTGCAGAATCAACACAACAATCATTTCAAGAAGTGCTTTTGTTGATGTGTCTGAAAAATGAAAGCAAAACAAAAATACAAACCTTTGGGATGGAAAAATGAATGTCCAGCTTTCTCCTCCTCAGAGGTTTGTTCTGCAATGCTCGCATTGCATTCCGTGCAGCTCTGATATCGAAATAAGATATCATTACAAAGCCCCTGTGCTTTGTTGCAGTGTAAAGGGTCCTGATATCCCCATATTGCTGAAACAACAATAGACCAGAATGAGGTTCAACTTTTCAGTAGCAGAGGCATTGAATGTGAGAATGGCACGACCGTGAGCTTATACCATATAATTCTAATACATGAAGGTGTCAAAATCATAAATTCTATGCATATATTTACAATCACTGCAGTTAATACCTCAAACAAAGATCGTAGTTCAGAGTCCTCGACGTTGCTATTGATGTTCCTTACAAACAAGGTCCTAGAAGGGTGCTCCCCAAATGGATGCTCCCCAGCCACAGTTCCTACAGTGCTTGGGACACCAAAATGGGTTGATGCCATTACCTCTAGCTCCATCAACAATACTTGAATTTGCAAAACTAACTGTGATGCTCTCCACAGGGTCAATGTCCAGCTCCATGCCCCTCCATTGCCAAAGACATCAAACTCCTCCAATTCCTCGGTGGTACTTGTCTGCCCAACAGGCTCAGCCTCATCCGTTATCCCCCGCAAAAAAACTCATCTTCATCAGGCAACAAGTCATCTATCTGTCGAAGGTCAAAATCAAACTTGTAGTCCTTCTCATCAGGATCATCAGCAAGCACTTTCATTTTTGGCGAAGTGTCATCCATTGATGGGGTACCATGAGCAGAATCAGAAAAGATCACTGAAAGAAATGGCAGGAGATGTCATCAGGAACTCATTGGTAGATTTTGTGAGGTTTCTGATGCATCAGATATGAGATAAATTGAGAGAAACAGGGGCATGACTACTGAACAATTTATAGGAATTAATTAATTGCCCTATCTCCCTCTCACGCATTTAGTTTGCATAACTACCATTCCCTGGCATCCGTTGGTGAATTCCTCATAGCCAGCAAATCATGTTCCAGCATGACATAACAAACATACTCAATGGAAGTAACCATGCAGAGCATGTAAGCATATGGCTAGAAACTTAGTACGGTTCAAGTGTTACATTATGAATATCAGAAATATGGGAAGCAGAGCACATACACTTTTCATGAGGAAGCACCGGCAGTGAGGTTGAGAAGAGGCTTGTATCACCGAAACCAGCACGAGCATTGAGCAGCGGTGGCAGAGGGCTCCTCCAAGGGTTGTTGTTTGCGGCCATCTGCCGTGACTTTGAGGCGGCAGGCACCGCAAGACCTGATGCATACAATCTTACAAAGTTAGAGCAATGCATTGTGAAAGTAAAACACAGGCAGAAGGCATCAAGCAGTAGGAAGGTGGAATGCGTGATAGATACGACCTGGTGGATTGAAATAATCTGACGATCGATCCATTACAGCATTCGCATTGGGCGGCAGATACCTGCAGGATCAAACAAAAAGGGTTGAGCCATATCATCATCATCTGTCATTTACTCATTTTTTTAGGGGCAGGGTGGGCCAGAGAGTGAGTTGATTGTGCAACTGGTGGACGGACACGGCAATCTGAGAAGAGTAAGGTGGGTAGTTGCAATCTGCCGATTGAAACGAAGTATGATCCATCTAAGATGAAAAGGAGGTTTTTTTTATTATTACGTAGTATTTTGTTTGGCAGACGAGATAGTCAAACATGCAAGGTGTTGGAATTGGATAGACGCAACAAAGTTTGACCCAGAAATAGCGATGAGGAAGACGGAAGCAATCCATCGAATCGCAGCTCCAATCTCTCTGTCAACGGTGCTTGGTCCGGCGGGGTGCGATGAATCTAGACACACAGGCACGAGTGCGGCAGGGGAAAAATCCTGCCGGTAGCGGCAAGGAAGTGAAGGATTAGGAGCGGAACCGAACCGAACCCAACCCAACCCAACCGAGGAGAAGTGGAGTAGTCACTGAAGCTGACAAGGAAGGATGAAGGATTGCGGGGGAGAAGCCCCAAGAGAGAGAGGGTTGACAATCGGTAGATAGAGCAAAATCTCATCACGTGTGCATCATCTTCATCATCAGAAAGGAAAAAAGAGAAGAGCCTGAAGACGGATAACTCACCAGACCAGACCAGACCAGAGGCGGAACCCTAACACTTGAAGTGGGAGAAGCCGAAATCAATCGCCCTTTGTCAGCGGCGGCGGACTGCGATGATGTCGGCGGCGGACGAGGGAGAGGCGCTGCGGCGGGCCCAAATCAATCGCCCTCGCGGTTGCTGCCCGTCGGTCGATTGATTGATTGTCCCTCCTCCCCTAGTCCTAGTCCCCTACTAGAGAAGTTTTGTGCTTCCGACTTGTTTTGGCCAGGCCTCCGCCTCAGGGAGTGGAGTTTTATAAAGAAACCGGCAACAAGACGACCGACGAGACACACCACCACAAGCAATTTCTCTCGCCTCGCCTCTCCTGCCTCTGCCTCCTCTTCCTCCTCCACGGCAGCAGCTGCTACAAGCAATTGCAGTCCAGTTTCTAGTTTCTGATGGTCTGGTTAACATACACACTATATTTGTATATATACATGATGATATTATTATTATATATGATGATGAGTATATAGGGAGGGAGACGACAGACCAGATGAGGCCAAGAAATAAGATATTTTTAAATAAATAAAATAATAAATAGTATATATATATATATATAGTAATATTATAATCCGATCCACTGATTATCCCTGAGTGAACCCACCAAAAACGGAAAGAGAGGAGGAGGAAAAAAAAAAAATCCATCCATCAGAGTGGTGGATAGCGACATCCAGCTATGATGATTGGTGTGAGCCTGGACCGGCAGCAGCAGTAGGAGCGGGCGCCCGCGTTTTCCTCAATCTCACGTGCGCCCTCCACCTCCTCTCCTGCTGTACGAGCATGACACGTGGGTCCCGCGTCAGACGGAGCCTCACGTGTCAGTGGGTGAACGGGTGTCCCGCTCCGTCGTCGGACGGACCTGGTCGACAAGTGGAGGCCCCACGCGCGCAGCCAAAGCCAAGTGGGTCACACCTGTCAGTGACACCGACGTCATTTAAGCTAATCTAATCTGTCCCTTGCTATCTATAGCTGGATTGGAGTGGCGGTTGGCGTCCGCTCCTCCCTCCCTCCTCCTCGAGTGGTGGGTGATGCCAAGCCTAATCCCGATGCATATGCATTTCAAATTCAATAAATTAATTAATCCACTCATCCACTACATCCCTTCTATTTTAACATATATAAGCAACCATGGATTCAACGCCTTCAAAATTGGACCGGAATTTAACCAAATTTCTACCAAATATTATTCACATTTGTGACTTTAAATTAATTTATTAAAAAACTACCGGCGTAATGAATTTAAAGAGATTTATTTGGTAGCATAAATATTGATTTTTTTATGTATAATTAATCAAACTTAAAATACTAAACCCACGGGGCGTATGCTAGAATTGCAAGGGGGGGGGAGCCAAGAGGAGACTACTAGATATTTTTCTATTTTAACTTTATAATAAGTTACTTTGTTTTTTTCCTAAATACACATATTTTTTTTTACCTAGGTACTGCCTGTGTGTAGAAACGTGGCAAAAATTATGTAGTTAGAAAAGACGAAATGAAAATTTATATTCTTATTTGAATATGGAAAATATTTGGCCAATTTTTAAATGGTTTTTTTATATATGCCAAATTAGGTATATATTGTACGCACTCTCATTCTAAATCATGTGATATTTTAGACTTAAGATAGATACAAAACCTTTTGCCATGCAATTCAATATACACTGCCTACATACATAGTAGAAATCAAGACCAGAGCCAACCCATTTTTGTGTTGTCACATGACACCAATGATGTTTTTTTCCCTGCATTATAGCACACAAACTTACCCGCGATGCCATTATAGACATAACGTGTTGTTTCTTTTTTTTTCCCGCCCTAAATAAATACACATATTCTTCTTTACCTAGGTAATGTCTTTGTGTGTAGACACGTGCAAAAAATTATGTACTTAGAAAAGACGAAATAGGACTTTATATTTCTGCTGAATATGAAAAATATATGGTAAAAAAATATTTATTTATATATGTCAAATTTTTTATATATTGTGTGTGGACTCTCATCCTAAATCATGTGATATTTTTTTTTTTTGCTTTTCTAGATACAAAACCTTTTGTCATGCACTTCAATATGCACTGCCTACATACATAGTAAGAAATCAGGTCCAAATCCAACCCATTTTTATATTGTCACATGACATCAATGATGTTTTCGTTTGCATTAGCACACAAACTTACCCATGATGCCATTATAGACATCACGTTTTGTTTTCTTCTTCTTTTTCCCGCCTACCAAGCTTATCTCCGTTCGTCGTGTCTTTGCCACCACAATATAATTTTGGTGGAGTTAGATTTAAAAATCCGAGCAATGTGCATGTTTTGCAACTGCAAGATTTTTGTGACATATTGGGCAGATATATGGTAAAAATTAGCCATTATCATTTTTTTTTTTTTTTTTGTGTGTGTGTGGATACAACCCACTATCATAATTTTTTTGAGTAAACTCACTAAAATATATTAATATAGCTCCGTGCCAGAGCAACCGCCTTCTCCCTAAAAAAACCTAGCAGACACACCTCACTAATTAAGTTCTCTAAGACTATCATCCACCAACCGTCGTGGATGGTTGTCACTATCATGATCCCTACAAAATAATGACCTATGTTAATGTTATGGCTCTTGTCCCCTAGGTGTCATTTTGTAGGGCATGCAAGTGAAGCACAATAAGTAACCAAACCTTGTATCTTGAAAAAAAAAAATTAATTAGCTTCATATGATATATATTTTTTGTTACATGGAAATTATATCATTACATGCATATTTGAAACCTAAATTATATCATTACATTCACATTTCAAACATATCATCATTATCCTTTGATTGCTATAAAAATTATAGCATGCAAGAAATTAAGGACCCATTTGGCACAACTCTAGCTCCTAATTAAGATATACGTTGGATCTATAGTTTGTAGACTAGTAAAATTGTTTAAATATTTTTTTATTTAATCTAAAATATATATGTAAATGCACTTAACATGTTTGTAGCTTTAGATCCATGATTTCCTAGAGCCATAGATCATAGATGATCGACTCTAGGAAACCTACAAATTTCATAGAGCTATTATTACTCTGCTAAACAGGGCCTAAATGTTAAATTCTATATTTGAAGACCCATGACAACTCAAAAACATGTAAGTATGTTTAAAAATGGAGGAATTAGTATAATGATATATAAATTGTAAGTACTTCTATTAAGCAATGCAAGCATAATAAAATGTACCTGATTTGATTTAGTCAGCCACTGCATGACGATTACATACAGATCTATCCTCAGGAAAGGGGAGGCCAATATAAATTTTTGATGTGACTTGTTGCACTTGGCTCTCTACATCCTGTACCTGTTCATTGCTACAGCTGACTGTCTAGCACACGATAGATTGCTTAATCAATTGACTAACTCACTAATTTTTTTTTCTCTCGCTATCCAATCCAGTCACTCCCTGATACGTCACAACACTAGCATCGGGTTGCTCGAATCGTGCCAACTCTGATCACTCGTATCCTATCTTGCTTTGCAAGCATCTATGTATCATCATCACATTGCATTGTGTATGTACACCTCTCTTCTTAGTTATGGCTAAATTAGGGCTTAAAGTTTACTCCTTTGTTTTGAATGCCAAATAGGAGGAAGCTAAATATGGGGTTACATATATTATTAGCTTATTGTTATGATTAACCTATGGTTAAACAATTATCACTGTTGGTCCTATTTTTTTTTTTAATTAGGACGAATTGTTCGTCCTAACTGTTAGTGATCAGAGTTGGCAAGCAACCAAATGCAAGCCAGTGCATTATGATTAACCTATGTAAGTTTAACCCTTGAAAAAAAAAATTCTTCTGGGGTTACAAATATTATTTGATTATTGTTATGATTAACCTATGGTTAAACAATTTCACTGTTGGTCCTTCAAAAAAAAAAAAAAAAAATTAGGACGAATTGTTCGTCCTAAGTGATTAGTGATCAGAGTTGGCAAACAACCAAATGCAAGCCAGTGCATTATGATCCAAACCTCCAATAAGTTTAACCCTTGAGTTTGGGTATTCTTCTTCCCCTGAAAAACGCATTTGATTAGGTGTCTCTTTTCCCAAAATGTATAAACATTTTGCCGGCCGTCTTCAAAAAAAAATTTTTGCCGGCCGTTTTTTAACAAATTGATTTAAAAATCAAAGTCACCTCAAACAGTAATACCGCGGTCTGTCCGCGTCACAGTTCCAAACTTCCAATAAACTTACTATATCTTAGCATTCGCTACACGACGAATTCTATCCATCGATGCGACAATTTGCTCGCCTCACAAACCTGTTCCTACTACTTTATTTATTTAGTATTATATTATTGGTCCAGTCAAGTTTATATTATACTACGTGCTATATGTATAAATGTATAGTTTTGCTTAGTAATAGGACAGGGTTGCCAATCAGCAATGCAATCAGAAGATAAATCACCCAACAACCAACACATGGCCCACACCACTAGCGTACCACATCAGCCGCCTGTCCCTGTCCGCTAAAAGCTTCAGAAACTGATAGCAGGAGACACTGAAGCAAAGCTCCAGAAACCCACAGCCATGCATTTGTGATTTACCTGCCTGCCCCCAATAGTTAAGCTGATAAATATCATCTATTCTATGTATCAGGAATTCAGGGTGAGAATGATGCAGGTATATATCGCATTCCATCCATCATCCCCTTTCCGGCCTGTCCATTCCTGACGAGTCATATTGACTCCACATTGCATCATCAACATCACTGCATCTAGGAGTCCAAGCATGCACATCAGTTGGTCCTCTGTACACATGTATGTAACCTGTCATTTATTCCCATGCTATTGCTTGCTTCTGTACGTTATGGTTATGCACACTAGTGACTAGTACATTCTACAGACTACAGAGCTAGCATTACAGCTGAATACCCAAGAGCCAGCAGAGTCTTGTAATGTATGATTCATTCTGCCTCTCTCTTTCGACCAAGATTTATTCTGCCTTATTCTACTTCTACACAGCACATCTTTTAAACTAGTGGAATACACACGCGAGGAGGATCTCGGAGGCTGCTGCAGTAAGCCAGGTAGCTACTCTTTCTCATCCGCGCCAGCAGCAGGTTCAGTGAATCCACCATTGTCATATGAAAAGTGAGACTTCAATCCAATCCAGCACTGGTAGTAATCGAGGTCACGACACGGGGAATCCAGAGCCCATCGACACACTCGAGGGATAAGCGAAGACTCAAACATGAACGCCAACGTACCACTGAGCCTGAATGGCTCATTGGCACCAGCACGGCTGATTGTCGCCTCATACGTCTTGGTGTCTGGCCCATGTGGCGTCATGCAGCTGTGTAGACTGGCGCCTCCAGGAAGGAAGCCATCAGCCTTAGCCTGCACATGTTCACGAACACAGACCGCAATCTTTGTGAAACCTGATCTTCATGACTGATGTTGCATTCCAAATGCCAGAGAGAGCCATTCATCTGGTTGGTTCCTCTTACCTCATATATCCCATAAATGAGCCCCATGAATTCGCTCATGCAGTTGCGGTGATAGTACGGAGGGCGGAATGTATTTTCAGCAACCAGCCATCTAGGTGGGAATATTACAAAATCAAGCAATGCGACGCCAGGCTTATCAGTTGGCGCAGTTAGAACTGCAAATCAGTTGAGCAAAGCATAGGAGGCACAGAATGGTTAGTGGTGGGACTGAAGATGCAGTGAATTCCACACAAATTGAATCCTGCCGTGAAAATCAGTTACCTGTGTTTATTGATGGGTCACCGTGATCAAAGAGGACAGTATTGAATGGACAGAACTTACTCAGATCATACTGGCAGGAAACAGAATGGAGTCAAGAAACAAGATGGCGCACATTGTAATGACAAGTGAAAAGGACTCAGGGTACAATGGATACCTTGTAAGGGACATAATTCCCATGCCACGCGACCACATTGAATGGAGAGAAATCCTGCGTGGCAGTGAACAGCTCGCCACCATACTTCTGCACTATTGTGTATCCAGGGTGGTGGTCCTGCTCAAACCATGCTGTGGGGGAAAGAAAATCCCTGGGTGAAGCCAAGCCATTGGCACCTGCACACACAGTCAGAGTTCGGTATACTCTTTTGGATTCTCAGTGTGATGACAATGGAGAAGGGAAACGGGCACCATTACCAATTGGGCCGAGATCAGGGAGCTGAAAATGGGCGCCGAAGATCTCAGAGACATAGCCACGGGAGGGGCCATCCGGCAAGTCAACAGCAAAGCGGAAACCTTGAGGAATCACGACGATCTCGCCGGGTGAAACGAGCAGCTTTCCGCATTCGGTGGTGATCAATAACCCTGGGCTTGTAAGAACATGGCAGATAGTGAACGTGTGCTTTAAGGTTATGATTTCCACTTGCACAGAGAAAGAGAAGGTAAGCGCTGCTGCCGCTGCTGAATAGACATTCCACCAAAACTAAATACGCAACAGCGATGGGGCAACCATTGCTTTTGGCTTTGAAATCGTGGAGATATGATGGTAATAATAAAGGCAGGATGGAAGGACATGGAGTGGGCACAGCACAGGTGGAACACTGAAAGCGACGCCAACAAGACATTTAATTTGTTTTGTGAGGAGCAACAGAAGCATGTGATGTGATCACTAGTCTAGTGAAGTAGTGGTAGTTGAATTGTCTGGTGACAAAAGAGCATGTGAAATTTGAAGCAAAGGAATTTGTAGTTCAAGTGTTAGCTGACAGACACTAGATCGAGGAGCAGAGGTTCAGAAGAATGTAGTAACGAGAATGGGATCCTTGGTGGTGGTGATGGAAGAACTTACTTCCTTGCTGGGGAACAATGAGGAAGTCACCGTCGGCATTGCAGAAGGCGCATCCATCCATGGACTTGTTAGCGGCGTACCTAGGTTAAGTGAAACAAATTGTTTCTCAATACTAGCTAAGCTACTACTAGTTGGTTGTAATAATTAATAATAAGAGTAAGAGGAAGCGGACATGTGGATTGCGTATCCGTGCCGGAGGCAAGAGCTGCCGGCGCCGCAGACGGTGTAGAGGCCGTCGATGAAGTGGAGGCCCGGGTGGAGGGGCACGTCGGCGGGCCTCCAGCGCAGCTGCGTGGGCGTGGCGACGGTGGTGGCGCGGTCGAACTCGCCGACGAGGCGCTCGTTGGTGGGCTTCCGCGGGTAGAAGGGCTCGTGGGTCACCGACGGCTTGATCCGGTACAGCCACCTAAAGTTGCGGCGGGGGAGGAGCAAGCTGAATCCCAAACTGCAACCCAAACTGGAGTGGAAAGACAGATGGATGGACGTACGTGCGGAGGTTCCGGGCGCGCGGGGTGGTGAAGGAGGTGCCGGAGAGCTGCTCGGCGTAGAGCCCCAGCGGGCACACCAGCGGGCTGTTCTGCCCCACGGGGAGCGACCCCGGCACCGCCTCCGACGAGAAGCTGTTGCCCAGCCCCGAGAGGTAGCGCAGCTCGGGCTCGGGCTCGGGCTCAGGCGGCGCAGCCTCCTGCTCCTCCATCTCCATGGCCATTGCTGATACTGATAGCAGCGCAGCGCAGCGAAGCGCAGAGCCGAGGATCCAATCCGAGGCTGCTTGCTGAGTTGTAACGACGACGCCCAGGCCAACAGCACATCAGCAGCAGCGAGCAGAGCAGACTAGTCGGAGACGGCACGGCAGAGCAGACTCAGCAGAGTGGTGGTTTATCCACTTCCGGACCGTCCGATCATCAGGGAAGCATCGATTTCCTCAGCCGCTTTCGTTATCAGACACATTCTGAACCAGACAGCATCTGACCCAGTCGCATTGCTGCATCAGCCACACTTGAAATAGATAGATCAGCAGGTAGCTCTTCCATCTATAAAAAACAAGCAATTACTACTACCTTCACAGCAAACATCTAGTACTGATTTATATTCATTCATTTACACAGCAGTCTCTCTGCTCTGAAAACAACAGCTTCCAAACTCTACTCTTTGCAACGGGACACACATTATGCCATGAGACTAACCTACTACCCCCCACGGTTACACCACTTCATGTTACTTCTGTAAATGAACTGATCCTCACCAAACTCAACTGCAGTGAGTGGCTTAGTTGACTCTTCTATATCATGTCTCTGTTACATTGCCAACTTGAGATGACCATTCACATCGACTTCAGCCTCCACCAGCTACTTTCAAGATTTGAGTGCCACCACAAGGTTCAGTGGGGGAAAAAAAAGAATAGACCTCCAAATATTTGAGTGCCAACTTTTAACTTCTCTCCAAGAATCTTCTTTCTTCAGCCCAAACACCACTGGGAGCACTGACTCAACATCTGCATGCATTCCGCTTCCCTCTCCCTCTCTCTCTGAATGAAAAAGCTCACACAAAGTAGCCCAGAGTAACCAAACCAGCCCCCACCTAACATGCACCAAATCGCCTTTGGAAGGGAGGGATTCATGGGTTTCACAGGGCACCGCATTTTGCTCATACACTTTGCATATATACATGGGATTTCATCTTGTGCTTTACATGCATCCGTAGCTCTTGCCAAGCCAGAGCCTGGATTTCTCTCCTCCTCATACAACAACACAAGCCATCATGAGGGGTTTCCAGCTGCTACTCATAGTTGCATTGCTTGCCGGGGACTTGCACTTCGCAAGAACAGCAGCACCACCAGCAGATGCCCCGGAGACTGCACCAGAGTCTCCCGAGCCACCACCAGCAGATCAGCAAACGCCACCGCAGGCGCCAGGGCCAACACTTCCTCCTCCTCCACCACGACGGCGGGGATCACCACATCGACGACCACCAGCACCGCCAAAGCAGGATCCAGGACCACCGGCAGCGCCAAACCAGGATCCAGCACCACCGGGTCAGGAGGATCCTGCACCCCCAAGGTTGGTTGTGCCACCACAGGAACCTCCTGGGGAGGCAGTGCCGGCACCGCCTGGAATGATCAACCGCACTACGGGCTGTACTACACTCCTTGTGCTTGGAGACTCAACAGTCGACCCTGGAAACAACAACCATCTGCCCACCACAGCTAGGGCAAATTTCTTGCCCTACGGTGTCAACTTCTACGGACGCAGGCCGACTGGCCGGTCACCAATGGCCGGTTAGCCACAGATATGTTAGGTAACCAAGGACATCCCTTCATCTCCCTTGTTTTCATCTCCCTTGCTTATGATACTACTACCACTACTCTATTTTACAGCATGGACCGATACATGTTAAATGATACTAGAATAAGATCAAGCACTTGCATGAACAAAGAAGAATCCATGAATAAATCCACATTGCCCTTTCAATGTGACTAATGTTTACGATACTTAACTGAGAGCTTTGGTGTCATGCAGCTGAGGAACTTGGCATATCAAGGATTATTCCAGGTTTTTTGACCCGAATCTGAGGTTGGGCCAGCTCAGGAGGGGTGTGAGCTTTGCATCAGGCGGCTCGGATATGATGACAGCACTGCCAACAGAATAGTATGTCATCATAACATGATTGCACCTGCAATAAGATCCATCTCAACACAACTGTAAATATCAATGCTACATGGCTAAAACAAAAATAGTTGTTTCATTGTTTTAACTGGTAATAATAATAAAGCTATGATAGAATCAATGAAGATCGAAACCAGATTGAGCTATTCAAGTATTATACAGTAGATGGGGGTAATAGAGCATATTTATCTCTTATAGCTTTTTAGGTCACGCACACATTAGTGACAGCAATTTTACTAGTTTCTGAACTACTAACCAGCTAAGCTTCCTACTTATAGAATGTGATGCCATTCTCTGCACAACTTCGCAACCTTTTCCGTTACAAGCTACTTATCCGAACACTGCTTGGACCAAGAAGAGCAGAGCGACTTGTTAACAGAGCTGCCTTTGTGATAAGCTCTGGCACAAATGATTTGCTTTCAGTCTATCTTGCATCAAATCGGTCGAATGCAATTAGTATGGAACTGTATGAGAATCACCTGATAGCGCGCGTCGCTAATTATACCCAGGTACACATTTCCATTGTCAAACTAGCATCTGGCATATCTGTTTATCTGTAATAATTTGGAACGCATACCATATGTCTCAGGCCATGATAATGCTTGGAGGAAGGAGATTTATTTTTGTCGGACTGCCCCCGATGGGTTGCTTGCCAATTGCCCGAACTTTGGTGGGCACAGGATCGGACAGATGCGACGAGACATTAAATCAGCTTGCAACTTCGTTCAACTCAAAGCTGATTCAACTGTTGAATTTCATAAATTTTCAGCACCAGATAAGAACTTCATACATAGACACCTATACTACTATACATGATGCGACGGTGGATCCTAATGCCTTTGGTATGCAGCAGTTTTCTTTCTTGAATGTACCACAGGCACAAGAAGTATGTATTTTTACGGTCTGGCTAATCGATTGCTTGTGTTTTTGGGAATGGTAGGCCTAACAGAAGTATCAAGAGGGTGCTGCGGATCGGGGGTGATTGAAGTTGGGCAAACTTGCCGAGGGAGAAGAATATGTGGAGACCCTAGCAAGTACCTATACTGGGATGCTGTCCATCCAACAGAGAGGACGAACCAAGTCATTGCAAATGTGATGGTGGATTCCATTAGAGAGCTCTACAGCTAGGCTAAAGTGAAGATGGACGTGATTTGAAGTCTGGATTTTACAGCTTCATCAAAGATGAAGGGAAGGCTAGGTTTATCAGAGTCATGTGTATCCAAATGTACTAGAGGTAATATACATATATAGTCTAGTTTGAACTGGAAGAGAGGTACATTATAGTGATCTGTGTCGAAGGAATGAGAGAGGTGAGAGATTACCAGCAGTGTCAAATTGCTGAGTGGTGTCAACAGACTTGTGGGTGTGAGTGATGTCGATCTTGTTAGGAATGTCCATTGGTATGGTAATATATACCGAATTGAACCAGAGGCCACCTTTTGTTTTCCTGAAACAGCAAGCACTAAGCAGTGTAGATTGAGGCCAGAATGCAGTTGGGGGCTCTTCATAACCCAAAAGAAAAGATGATTTTTTTTTTTAATATGCAAACAAACCACTACTACACTATCATCCATTCAATGACAGGGATCAGGAAATGTCACCTAGACCTAGATGGGAATGAGCATGCATGAGATTGACGAGGGCAGGGCAACTGGCTACATGATCCATACCGTACTTAGATTGATGGGGTGGATGGATGTGCCGGTGGCAGAGGTCGTCGGTGGCCGGCCGGCCGCAGCGGCAAGGGTTGAAGTGAACAGCTGCTTGGTGGCCGGACCTGAGGAACGGCTTGGCTTGTATCTGCTTCTCTTTCCTTGCTAGAACTGTTCCTGGTCCCAGAGGAAGACGACACAGGTCAGTCCTAGTCAGTGAAGTAGTAGTGTAAATTTTAAGCCGATTGCTGAACAAAACCGTCCACCTATGGAGCTCAATTGCAAACCAACCACCCAGTTCGATTCAGTTCACAAGAACAGAGCCAAAACCATAAACCATATTTTTGGTACGCAAGAATTAACAAAAGATAAGTATCTCCTTCATATTTCTTTTTCACCATAAAACAAAACTTGTGGATAGGCAGTGCCAGCTCAAATGGATTCACAAACACACCCAACGTGAGACTAGGCGTCACGGAACAGAAATTAATAGCATTAAGAGAGACTAGGCATCACGGAACAGAAAGCATCAGTCAGACAGAACACCTGCTGCTGCTGTACATAATTCGACATGCTTCTTCAAGATAATCTTAAAAATAACAAGTCCAGCCTTCCAGGATAATAATAACTAGATAGGATCATAGGAGCCTAACGCTACCACCTCCTCAACTGAAATATATGTCCACAGCCTGACTTCACCCAACAGATGGTAACATGGCTTATGCTCATTCCTCTTCATCCACATCCACCAGCTCGTACTCCACCAGCGACATGTTGTTGTCTTGGTTCACCTTGAAATCAGCAGGCTGAGTCACCTCAATCCGGCCCCACTTGTCCACTGCCAGCCTCATGGTGCCCTTGAACATGTCAATCTTGGCATTGCGGAAGATCACAGTTGTATCTGGCTTCAGAAGGTCAACTGTCCACAATCACCCCCAAACAAAGGAAAGCATGGTTAGATTGTAACCAACCAACCAACAATGATGGATATGACAAACCTAATTATTATTATTAATAACAATAAGATCATAACCATAAGTCAATGTTTCATAGATTCCATGCAGGTATACAATGGAGAAATCACCAGGATTAGTGCAATATGTAATTAATTGATACAAACGACAGGATGTCATGTGAGCATCGGAAAGAGTTACAATGGAGGAGAGAACTGACGTTTTTCCACAAGCACTTTTCAAATGATGCAATGCCAGACATAAGGATCATCACAAAACTGACAATTTTGTTTCTAATCTAAAACAAGAACCAAGTTATGAACAGCTCAATCATAAAACTGGCAAGCCTAAACAAAACCATCTAGTGGTTTCAAATGATGACCAGTACTATCTATCTATCATAAATAGAGCGGTTTCTGCATGGCACCACGTTCTAGTTCCCACCGTGTGACAGACAACAGATGTATGTTGGTCACCCAGCATATTGATTGAAGGCTTACAAAGCAGATATGGTCAACCAGGATCTCCAAAATAGAAACTAAGTGAAACTCTACTGTTGCATAGCACAAGGTCCTAAATATATGGCAATAATAATGTAGGAATTAGATCTATTTGGCACTGTATCAATCTGCCAGTCCCTGCATCTCTAGCGAGCAATAATAAGTAACAGTGAGAGAATGGGGCATATAGCAAGCAGATGAATCAAATCAAAACAGAACAGAAACTATGATGTAGATGTAGTTTATACGCAATGTAGGTAGGAGCCAGCTACTATGATAAAAAAACATAGGCACTAATCAGTGGCAGTTATACACATAAGAAGGAAGTATATCCGGTCTTAGATCTGCAATCGTACGTCATGTGTAATCAAATCCTACTAGCAGATCAGTAAGCGGATGGATCGAAAGCGGATCGCAGGCAGCATACCCTGTTCGTTGCGGGCGGTGACGAGGACGGTGCCGGTGCTGTCTCCGACGAGGCACTCGGCGACGCGGGTGCGTCCGAGGTGCGTGGATGGCTTGTCGAGGACGGTGCGGGCTTCGATGACGCGGGCGGTGAGGGTGTGGCCGTGCGTCTGGGGGCGCAGCTGGTCGATGGTGGTGAAGACGGGCTTGCGCAGGGTCTTTGCGCCGTCGGCGGCGGCGGCGGCCGGGGCCTGGGCAGGGGGCGGGTGCGCGGCGGACGTAGCCGGTGCCTGGCGGCGGGGCGCCGCGGCCTCGGTAGGGGCGCCTGGAAGCCGTCGACATCGGCGATCGATCCTCCCTCCAAAACCCTAGCGGGGCGGGGGGGGCGGCGGCGCTGTGGTGGGGGTGGGTTGCAGTTGGTGGTGGCGGCCGATTCGAGAAGACGAGTTTTTGTTGCGACTTGCGAGAGGGCAACTGCCCCTGCCATGTGGGGTGGCCCGGTATTTAATACTGCTCCACCAAGACAGACACGTGGGCCCCGGAGAGTCAGAGTCTGGGACCCGCACGCACGACGGACGCATCGGATGCAGGGACAGGGAGAGAGAGGCCTGGTCGAAGACGATACGGCTCCTGGGCCGAAACGGACGGACGGTTGGAGTGGACGGGGGCTGTTGAGGCCCAGCCCAGGTTACACTGCAGCACCGTCCACAGTCAGCACGTGGGTCAAACAAATTCCGCAACACACAATGGAGTAGGATTGGCGGCGGATCATGTCATGTCATGTCATATGTGTGTGGATGCGTGTGGATAGATAGACAAGGTTGGCCAGCTCCTTTTTTGCAGAGACTAGCCACTGCCTAATGTTGTTCGGGCGAAGATTTTTTTTTGTTACGAATGGATTGTTAAGCGACTGAATGTTGCACGTGGTTCACGTGGACGTGACACGTGAGCCTAACAACGAGTATCTCCGATTCATACATTTTCTTATCAAAATTATATGATGTCTTATTATTAAAATTCGAGATACATGTGACTAGACTTGACATGGCGTATTGAAGTTGCACATATACAAATGACATGCAAGTATCGACTGGCTTGAGTATGATCTCTACCAAGTCTTATTTTTCCAAAGCAACAACTCTCTTTTTTATGCAACGTCTTAATTAATCAAACTGTTTGAATGGTGATGACATGCCATTTTGTAGTTTAGATTGGTTCATTTGTATTGTGATGTGATCTAATCACCGACCGACAGGTACTTCACACGGGTGTGGGATATGTAGGCATACAATAAACATTTGAGGTGCATTGTCGAAAAGAAATTATATAGTAGGGTTGATTTGCTTACTCGTTCCGTTCCAAATTGTAGTTCACTTTGGCTTTATAGATACATTTTTTTTCTATGCACCCAGTTTACACTTTCTAAATACATGCAAAAGTTAAATGAATCTAAAAGCAAAGTGTATAACTAGGTAAAAATAAAAATTGGGTTATTTATAATTGGGCTTTGTTTTATATTTTCTATCAGCATGGGGCAATCAGATCTGTTCATAACTTAGTCTCTATTGAACATGTTGGGTATTTGTTTGTAAAAACTTGGGCTTTGCATTTAAAAATAATTTTTTTAGATCAGTAATGGGGCAAGGATAATCTTAGATTACTTGGTCTTTATTGAAAACATGTTGGCAACCCGAAAATATTCTTTTCTCTAAAAAACTAGGTGAATTATTCGTTTGCATTGCTGCAATTATATAAAAAATAATTTTAATTTAGATAAGAGTAATGTAAAAGCTTTTTTAACAAAAAAGATAAATCTTAGATATTCAACTTGAAAACATGCAAACGAAAACACATACATGCAAGTGTAAAAATGTAAAAATGAAAGGAATCCTTTTTCTTAGGTGTTGTGTGTCTGAAACCAAATCCGCAAATACTCCTCCAGTACGTACCAGTACGTGCAAGATGATGGTTAGTTTATGAATTTGATTTGAACTCAGAAATATAGGGATATGATGCGGTCGGTAGGAGTCTGGTCTCTCCTTCCCTTCCAGAATCGGAACGCAACTCCCTCCAACTCGTCGCCGGCTCGGCTCGCGGCGCCACCGTCCACTCCGCCTTGCCTATTTATATTTACTCGTACGTCATCGTCGTTAACGGCAGGGCAGCCGGCAACACACAAGAGAAGAGAAGTGTGTTCTACTGCTAGGGAGGAGTAAAAAAGTTTGTTGAGGTCTTTATTAAGGAGGGAAGGAGGGAGGTGGTGTTGTGGGCAGCAGCCAGCAGAGGAGAGACAGGCCATGGCGGAAGTGGACCACCTCGCCGCCGAGAGGGCCACCGCGCGCTTCGACGTCGAGGAGATGAAGGTGGCGTGGGCCGGCTCACGCCACGCCGTCCACGTCGCCGACCGCATGGCACGCCTCGTCGCATCCGACCCTGTAAGCACGCCCGCGCCCGGCCATGGCGGCCAATCCCACCCCACCAACACTCCTGGATCTCATCTCGCTCCCCTACCTAGCTCACCAAATTCCGCCGGAGCCTTTCACCTCACCGGCCCGCGCAGATGGAAGGACTCCCGCCTGCTTCCTACCTGCATCTACCTACCTACCTCTTCTGTTGTAGCTGTATCTCGCACACGTGCTTCGCTACTTCACTTCCATATTAATAATCCAATCCAATCCATGCTTCGCCTTCTCTCCGGATACATACATTCACCATCTATTCTATTCCCTTCTGATTGATTCATTTTCCTCCGCTCATACTCCATGTCTTCTTTCTTCCTAGTAAAAATTAAAATTAAAGCAGCAACACTTTTGCATCTGATTCCGAGTACATTCCCTCCCTCACTACAGACCAAGCGGAGAAAACAAAGGAAGCAACCAAACGGATATCCATTCTGCTTTATTTGGTCACATCGTTTATTTGGAAACTACTGCGAATATCCTTAGCTCCACTGTTGATTGTTTTTTAATTGTTTCACTCGTTGCCATGGTCGCCTCACCTCACTTGACTCCAACCACAATCTTTTATTTATTTCTACTCAAAAACCAATCACACAGTGGTTACAGTAACCTTGGTCTCCACTTTCAAACTGGATACTCAACAACTCTAGTACATTGCCCTTTTTTTTTTCCAAAGAGGCAACAGTAAGATTGTAACGGCATCACACTTTTCCTTTTCCCTTGCAAAAATCTCTAGTTTTTCATGCTAATATCCACATACCCAGCCGCTCTGCTTTGTGTGCCCAGCTCAATAATACATCCCATTGCAGTGCAGGCATATAGAATTGATTCAGTGCCATTACAATCTGTTAAATCCCCCTTCCCGTAAAATTCACAAACATCTATGCCTTCTCAATATCTACAGGTCTTCCGCAAGGATAACAGGACCATGCTCTCCAGGAAGGAATTGTTCAAGGACACTCTGAGAAAAGCAGCCCATGCGTGGAAGCGGATCGTCGAGCTACGTCTTACAGGTCCCAAATCAACCCCGGCCCATCTGTTTACATCAACAGCCAAACATCCGTTGATCCACCGCGCTACATACAGCGCTCTTTAATAACTAATGTAACATCGTCTCATTTGATGTTGATTAACAGAAGAGGAAGCAAATTTGCTGAGACTGTATGTCGATCAGCCTGGTTACGTTGATCTGCATTGGGTATGTCTATCCATTTTTTTTTTTTTATCATCAGTAATGACATGTTCTTATCAAACCTTAATTAAGCCTTTGTTGTGGTCTTTGCTAAAGTATTCTGAAGCACGGTCTGCTCTGCATACTGTCAATTTTTCATATGGTTTTGGGTTTCTGTAAAAAGTAGTGCCTTACCTTTGATAGCAATCACAGAAAAAAATCATGCCATGGAAGGAACAACAGAACAGATAGTTGCTTTGTACAAGCTTCATCTTCTTTTGTTGACTTGCAAACACAATACGATCTTGCAGGGCATGTTCGTTCCAGCAATTAAAGGACAAGGAACCGAGGAGCAGCAGCAGAAGTGGTTACCACTGGCTTACAAGTTCCAAATAATTGGGTGCTATGCTCAGACAGAACTTGGTCACGGCTCAAACGTTCAGGGCCTCGAAACAACTGCTACTTTCGATCCAAAGACTGATGAGTTTGTCATCCACAGTCCAACCCTCACGTCCAGCAAAGTAAATTTCTATGAATCAACTGCCACCTTATTGATTTGTTTAAAACATTTGCTCTTTTTCCCTTTTTTTTTAAAAAAAAAAAATTACTATAGCAGTTTAGCCATTTGTAAATTGTTAAAGATGCTGCCCCACGATTCATTACATGTTTCTTGTTTCCAGTGGTGGCCTGGTGGCTTGGGGAAAGCTTCCACCCATGCAGTGGTGTACGCTCGGCTGATAACTGAAGGAAAGGACTATGGCATACATGGTAGGATGTTTTGCTTTTAGGAAGCCTTTATTGTTGATGCACTCTCTTTCTTTGCTACTTATGCATGTCATTGTTCCAGGTTTCATTGTGCAACTGCGAAGCTTAGAGGATCACTCCCCGCTTCCTGGTGTCACCCTTGGTGATATTGGCGGAAAGTTTGGTAGTGGTGCATATAACAGTATGGATAATGGTGTTCTGCGATTTGACCATGTGCGCATCCCAAGGGATCAAATGTTGATGAGGTTTGTCAATTTGGATCAGCATACTTACTATCCTTTTTTTCTTTTGTCTCAACCTTCCTTAAACTTGACATTGTTATTCTTGCTTTCTAGGCTTTCACAAGTTACAAGGGAGGGGAAATATGTTCACTCAAATGTTCCAAAGCAGCTTCTGTATGGGACAATGGTTTATGTTCGTCAGTCAATTGCTGCAGATGCTTCAAAGGCTTTGTCCCGTGCTGTTTGCATTGCTGTACGATATAGCGTGGTCCGAAAGCAGTTTGGCTCTCAAGATGGTGGCCCAGAGACTCAGGTACTTTGTCTGTTAATTATTTGAATAAATTTCATAGGGTTATTATGTGTTCATTTTTCTGTTAATTCTGAAGAAACTTTGTTGAAAACCTATGCTCTCAACTATAAATTGAACTGACCATATAATGTAACTAATAAATGAGATCTATACACTAGGCCGGCATCAAATACCTATTTGGTTTCATAATCCTCCATACTCTTATCTATAAACTTTGTCAAATGTATTGACTTAGGAGAATAGAATTAAAGTCTTTTTTGGGATGGAGGGAGTACATTCACATGGACATTTCTGCAACTTTGGCCACCAATGAAAGGTGACTAATGTATTCAAACTGATTGCAGGTCCTTAATTACAAGACTCAACAGAGCAGACTCTTTCCATTGCTGGCTTCAGCATATGCATTTAGATTTGTGGGTGATTGGCTCAACTGGCTATATACGGATGTCACTCAGAAATTGGAAGCCAAAGACTTCTCAACACTGCAGGAAGCTCATGCATGTACTGCTGGTTTGAAGGCTGTGACAACATCTGTAACAGCTGTATGTATTTAAGTTTAATTTCAGTAACCCTTGTTGTGCTACTTGTTATTAATGGTTTACTGGTTTACTGATGGTTACCTATGGTTTATACTCATCAGTCCTCTTTGGCTCCTCTTACAATTATGATTGAATTGAAGCTGAGTTGATACCGATCAATACCAAGTACTCATAGCATAAAAGTGGTTTGTAGAATTTCTGAACTACCAATTGGGTAGATGTTTTCTTTATCACGTCATCTTTCTTGGGTATTTCAATTGTAGCTCATAATTGAGGTTTCACAGGCTGTCACTAGATATGACCTTTTCTGTCTGACTTGCCTGTATTCCTGAAGCTCCATTCTATTTTAACAGAGTATAGGTTCTGGTCTGATGGTCAAGCTTATGCGTGTTCTGATGGTCTAGTCACTGTATATCCATTGTTGTATAAGGGGAGATTTCTCTCTGTTATGCAGGATGCAATTGAAGAATGCCGAAAGCTCTGTGGTGGACATGGTTACTTGAACAGCAGTGGACTTCCTGAATTGTTTGCCGTCTATGTTCCTGCTTGCACTTACGAAGGAGACAACATTGTTTTACTTTTGCAGGTTTGTATGTTACTCATATTCCTTAGTTGTGATGATGTCAATCATTGATCATGCTTTTAGCAAGTAGTGTATTTGATTTGAAGTCCCTTTTTCTTTTATTGTGTTTTTCATATTCCTCAATGGTGCGGTAATAGCCTTTGGACTTTGGTGGTACCTGCAGGTTGCAAGGATTCTAATGAAAACCGTTTCTCAACTGGCATCCGGAAAACAGCCTGTTGGCACAATGGCCTACATGGGCAAATTACAATATTTGATGCAATGCAAATCTGCTGTCAAATCAGGTACATAATTATAGGCTGACACATTGTATGACCTCCTTGTATTCGTGATATGATGGTAATAGTCTATGTTTTGATGACTGTTAACAGCCGAAGATTGGCTTAACCCTGTTGCCTTACAAGAGGCATTTGAAGCAAGAGCGCTGAGGATGGCGGTAAACTGTGCCCAGAACATAAGCCAAGCTGCAAGCCAAGAGGAAGGTTAGTATTTATTTTACACACATTAGTCTGGGTGACAGGGCAAAAAATTATTATATATAGCTGGTAAAGTCTGGATGAATCAACTGTACCAATGCTGATCGCATTTCCCTGCAGGCTTCTATGAGCGGTCCCCAGATTTGCTTGAGGCTGCGGTAGCTCACATCCAGCTGATCATCGTGACCAAGTGAGTAGCACCAAGTACACAACCGTTGCATGTGGAGGAAGCATGTGCATTTTTTTTTCATATTTTTGGAACAGAAAAGAAAATGGAAAGGAAAACCGATGATTCATTTGCTGCCCAGGTTCATCGAGAAGGTGCAGCAGGACATTCCTGGAGACGGGGTGAAGGAACAGCTCCAGACCCTGTGCAACGTGTACGCGCTCTACATCCTCCACAAGCACCTGGGTGACTTCCTGGCGACTGGGTGCATCACACCCAGGCAGGGAGCGCTGGCAAACGAGCAGCTGGGCAAGCTGTACGCGCAGGTATATATAGAAGAAGGAAGCACTGCACGATTGTGGAGTGACCATGAAGGCAATTTTAAGAAGTGGGCAGCAGCAGCAGCAACTGAATTAACTGTTATTCTCAAAAAAAAAAAAAAAAAAAAAAAAAACTAACTGTTGGTTACCTTACAGGTGCGGCCGAACGCTGTGGCGTTGGTGGATGCGTTCAACTACACGGATCACTACCTGGGGTCTGTGCTGGGGCGGTACGACGGTGACGTGTACCCGGCGCTGTATGAGGAGGCGTGGAAGGACCCGCTGAACGAGACTGTGGTGCCGGAGGGGTACCACGAGTACCTCCGCCCCTTGATCAAGCAGCAGCTCAGGCTCTCGAGGCTCTGAAGTCTCTTCTCTCTGATATGGTCCACTGCCATTTGAGTGACCCTCTGAATTCGGGGATCAACATATCCATTTCATTTCATACGTTGGGGTTCAGTTTCATCAGTCAGTTACTACACGGTGGAGTGAGTGAGTAATAAGCATATCCCTGCTGCTGGAGTAGTGCAAATTTGTATCATAGAAAGATTAACTGTTGTTACTGAATGATGATGAAGGGATCGAGGATTGAATTATTGCAGTTACTATTAGTGGTTTCCTTCAATATTTTTTACTCCCTCCATTTCAAATTATATAAGTGATTCCAACTTTCTTAAAGAGAATTACAATGTTCAACTTGATATACTTTTACTTGACAAGAAGGTTGGAATAACTTATAATTTGGTATCAGATTGTTGGTCAGATGATACTCCCAAATTGTACTAGAGCAGAGTAGATGATGCACCCACCCCTGTGAAGTGTGGTGGTTTCTGCCAAATTTTCTGGTCAGTAGTTGTGCGTCTTCACTAGACGGTGGGGAAGACGTATCCAGCCTCCACCTGCCATCATCTTTCTTCTTCCCGCCTGCAGCTCCCCCTTATTCCTCCTCCGGCTTTCTTCGGCGGCCGGGGCGCACCTCAGGCTCCCATAGTCATCCACCTGGCCGAGGTTAACGAGGAGGAAGCTCCTAGCTGGAGCTGGGCTTTTACCGGGCCTGGTGCGCCTAGCACCACCGCCGTATAGTTGTGCGTCTTCACTAGAGGGAAGACGTATCCAACCCCACCTGCCATCATCTTTCTTCTTCCCGCCTGCAGCTCCCTTATCCTCCCCTTCTACCTCCAGCATCCACCTGGCCTTGACGATGGCTCCTCCGCCTCACCTCCTCCCCACCGCCGCACGCCAGCACCCCGCCCTAACGGTCCCTCCCCAGTCCACCTTCTTCTGCCCTCCTCCTCGCCACCGCCCACGCCGACGGCCCCTGTCTTCTTCTGCTCCTGCCGCCGCAGACGGCGATGCGTCCACCTCCTCCTCCGCCGTGTCCGCTTCCGCCAACCAACGGGGCTCTTCCGCTTCCTCCGTCCTCACCTTCCAACAGGCCATCCAGCGCCTCCAGGTTCGTTTAATTTCGCTCGCTGCACCCCTCCCCTCCAACTAATAATCAAATTCTTCAATTCCAATTCCAATTCCAATTCCATTTCCACAGGAGTACTGGGCCTCCGTAGGATGCGCTGTCATGCAGTGCAGCAACACCGAGGTAACCTGCTCTAGTTAACATTGTTACTTACCCCGACCCGGCCTTACTAGTAGTAGGTAATAACCTTGTTTTTCTCATTCAGGTCGGAGCAGGCACAATGAACCCTCTCACATTTCTCAGAGTCTTAGGTCCTGAACCATGGAACGTCGCGTAAGTTCATCCCTCGTCCTCACCATTACTAGTATTTATCAACTCAACTCCAACCCCTTTTGTTTATGCACCGCCATCTAATCTCTCCTTGTTGCGGTCCGCAAATTAACACTTTCCTTATTATATAGAATAATTCCAGTAATCTCAAAACCTTGACATGTGATGCTCGGCAGTATATACAAAGGCTACAATGCTAACGCCGTCTTCCTTTCCTTTCCCTTTTTGTTCTACTGTATTTTTCTCCAATTTTGATCCTCAAGTTACGTGGAGCCAAGTATAAGACCAGATGATAGTCGCTATGGGGACAATCCCAATAGGCTTCAGCGCCATACTCAGTTCCAGGTTTACTCAAGTTTTGTTTTTGTTTTTCATCTTCTTTTATTTAATTGACCAAACCATTAACGGTGCCTGATTCAAGGAATTTAATCATCCCTGACGAATAGGTAATTCTGAAGCCTGATCCTGGAAATTCACAAGATCTCTTTCTGCACAGCCTTTCAGCAATAGGTATTGCTAAATAATACTATCTGGTTTCACTCCTACTAGAAGCCTTGTACAACCAAGTCAGTGATTGGTTGGTTGAGTTGTTTGTCTCACAGGTATCAACATCCGTGAACATGACATCCGTTTTGTTGAAGACAACTGGGAGAGTCCGGTGAATTTCTACCTTCTTTCCAGTGTCATTTTTTTATGCCACCACATGTCCTGGTTGAGTAAACTCCAATGAATTTCTTCTTATTCGTTGCCCTCAAAAAACATTCTTCTTATTCATGACAGGTTCTTGGTGCTTGGGGACTAGGCTGGGAGGTCTGGATGGATGGCATGGAAATCACACAGTTCACATATTTTCAGCAGGTACAACTAATTAAATAATATGTATCACTTCATGACTCTTGCTAAAATCAAACTGGGATAACGCAGCTGTTTCATCTGCATATTTAGGATGCAGACAAGGAATACAAATCAGACCAAGTGAAACTTGACTTATTAGATTTTTTAAGGAAAAAAAAAAGAAAACTAGACTATCCAGGAAGAACTATGTGATCTGCACCAAGAATAAAATAGCATCCAAAATCTAAACTTTATTTATCCAGAACTAGATGACCTATGGGAAACTAGATGATTTTGCATCATCACTTCATGTACTCAAAAGTTTTCAGGTCCTATTCCTGTCTAATCCCTGTACTTTTTTTTTTTTTTTTTTTTTGTATTTCAATTGTTGCAGTCAGGAAGCCTTCCATTGCAGCCTGTTTCTGTTGAAATAACATATGGACTTGAACGTATCCTCATGTCACTTCAGGTAGGCACAGTAATTATTTTGTTTTCCTCTTGTATGAGTCATACATATACAATGCTTATTAGCATTCTTTTCTTCCTGGATAGAATGGTCAACATAATTCCTTGATTTTGTTAATTATTGATCCTTGACTCCTGTATGTCTATAGCACAGCAACTGTGAAACTAACTTCTCCATTGAGATCATTTCTACCATACTATGCTGGGTAGTATGACCTTTGAAAAAGCTGACCTTACTTTAATTTAGATGCTGTGACAGGGAGTTGATCATTTCAAGAATATACTATACACCGAAGGAATTACATATGGAGAACTGTTCCTTGAGAATGAGTATGCTTTTTCTTGTCTGTTTTTCGATGCTATGCAGATCTTTTCTTTTTCTTTAGATTTTCTCTCCATTTCCTCTTATGTACAA
This sequence comes from Hyparrhenia diplandra, assembly GCA_015847255.1. NCBI lineage: Eukaryota > Viridiplantae > Streptophyta > Magnoliopsida > Poales > Poaceae > Hyparrhenia > Hyparrhenia diplandra. Next base: position 84,294 of record JADLZK010007812.1, read on the forward strand.
TGGATATTGATTCTGTCATGTGCTTAAGCTTTGGACCTTATTTCTGGTTTCTTGACTTCAGGAAGGAGATGAGTGCATATTATTTAGAACATGCAGATGTCAGTCACATTCAAAAGCACTTTGACAATTTTGAAGAAGAGGCTCGCTCTTTGTTATCACTGGGTCTGCCAATTCCGGCGTATGCTTGAATGATTTTATACCGTCTCCTTTGGATTACAAGCAATTAAGTGATAAAATTGACAAGCTGGCCCTTGATTTGCAATGAACTAGGTATGATCAGGTTCTGAAGGCCTCTCATGCTTTCAATATATTAGATTCTAGAGGTTTTATTGGTGTAACTGAGCGTGCAAGATATTTTGGTCGCATGCGAAGGTGCGGAACTATTTCCCTTGTTTTCTTTCTATCTTTTCCTTAACAGGTATCATGGAAATTTTCAAGTACCTCTTTGTTCCTAATTAAATTATATATTTCCATTAGAGAAACAAATATCTCCATATCACCATGCTTTTTTTTTTTTCTTGTAGGTTTAGCAACCTGCATTTTATTTTAAGTTCTAATATTCCTCACTACCCCTATTTTGATTTCCCAAACTCATTGCTATGGGTTTTGAATTCTTTGTTGAAGATTGCTTCATCTAGCTTCTGCATTAAAGTTAAAAATAAAATTATGATCTTGCTTACTGCTTTGTGCAGTCTTGCTTTGTGCAGTCAATGTGCTCAGCTTTGGGTGGAAACACGAGAAAACCTTGGACATCCTTTGGGTACTTATGAAGAGGACAACCTTATCTATCCTCATGTCTCCGCAAAACCTCCTAGAGAGGTAGTTCATTTACATTGCTATCCGCTGAGTATTTTTTTAAGAAGAAAATCACATAAGAATGCACATATGATGTTGCAGACTACACAAAACAAAACACATGTTGTTTGACCTAGAAATATCGTTTCTTCCATTCAGGAAGTGCTGTTGCAACCCCGGGCGTTTGTTCTTGAAATAGGAACAGAAGAGTTGCCACCCCGTGACGTCGTAGAAGCAACTGAACAGGTAAACATGGCTCTCCATCTGTATCTAAATTCTAAAGAACATGATGACCCTTGCTTTGCAAATTTTTCTTTCCTAGAATTTACTGACTTTGTTTCATAGTGTAATGACTTGTGATCTGTTGCTTGTTGATCTTCAGCTTGAGAAATCTCTAGTTAATACATTGGAGAAACGTAGATTGACCCATGGGAAAGTGCACACTTATGGGACACCAAGGAGATTAGCGGTATCATCCTGACAATTTTCATCTCACATTTAGTTTCCTGATCGGCCTTCTTGATGTAGTTTTCTACACTGTCATGTCTTTCAAGCTTCATCAGAAATTGCTGTCATGTAATGTCTAAAGTATCTGCAATATTTTTATTCCTTCTGTGAGTAGAGACCAGGAGCCAGTTTGGTGTGTGTTCAGTTAGAAATGAATGTGATAACCTGCCTGATGACTATCCAATTGCATGGTGGAGAACTTTTTCTACTGGTTAAAATTTCCTTTGCTTAGTATATTAGGGATCTTTGTGCATGTGGAAATATCTAAAACTGGTGTACATGAACACGAAAACATATTTGAAAGAAGTGGGCATCTTTTAGTTATGTTTGTTATAATATGTTAGTGAACCTTAGTTCATAAGAGGGATAACTAGGCCTTATGCTTTGCCAAGAGCTTGAGAGATTGAGGGATGAGACTTAGAGGTTAGCAGGGGCTGAGATAGTGGACTGATAACTTCATACTTGTTGATTGCTTGATTCCTCTGGATTAGATTACATGGTATATATAGAGCATCCCAGCCCTCTGGGCGTCCAGGTTCTGGCCCCTTCGTTTCTCTCAACATTAATCACTCTCTCATTACTCTAATCCCTTCCCCATAAGCCTTAATTGTTGCTGACTACAGCTGGTACCTCCTGGGAGACCGAACTGGCCCTTTCAGCCACATCTCGAGCCCTGGGACGGTGCTGCCGTCCCCCCATGACATAATATGGAAAACCTTTATTATAGTTATGTTTGTTATATGAAAAACCCTTAATATATTAGACCACTGTTTTTACATCTACACTTGTCCAATCTGAAGCAATAAGCAGTCCAGCTTTGATTTACAGATTGTTGTTGAAAATCTTAGTATGAAGCAAACAGAGGTAGAGGTTGAACTACGTGGTCCACCAGTTGCGAAGGCATTTGACGAAGAAGGAAGCCCCACTAAGGTTGGCTATCCACAAGAAACTTGGCTATACTCTGCTTTTGTGATATTGCTTATTCTTGTGTCTCTTTTGTAGCCTGAAATATGAATATGTGCATGTGGAAAATAAAATCTAGTTTGGCTGTTAATTAGGAGGAAGAGAGTAGCATCGTTTACAAAAGCTGCATTTTTACCATTGCTGATAAGGACCTTATCCTCTTAGAATATTTTTCTTTTGAGGGAATTTTTACAGAATAATTTTCTTTGTTCCTATCCAGGCCGCTGAGGGATTTTGTCGAAAGAATAATGTCTCTGTCGATCATCTATATAGAAGAATGGATGGTATATATACAAAACAAGCTCTTCCCTTTTAAATATTTATAATTGCTAGTTCCTTTTAGAGTTGCCAATTTCTCTTTCTAGCTTTTTGGGTTTATTTTCATCATTGCACCACTTATATAATTATATTGCTCATTGTGATTGGTTGCCAACTTGCCTACCTACAGTCATCTCCACTTCTTGTTTGTGCTTTCTGTGTTAAAATCACCATGTGGAATTGATAGCATGGAATTTACTATAGACCTGATGACCTGTGTAGATCATTCATTGATATTACATGTAGTTATTTTATATGATAACCTTAGCTTTAGTTTAGTTCTCATCTGCTTATTCTCCTATACAGTCATCTCCACTTCTTGTTTGTGCTTTCTGTGTTAAAATCACCATGTGGAATTGATAGCATGGAATTTACTATAGACCTGATGACCTGTGTAGATCATTCATTGATATTACATGTAGTTATTTACTTATTTTATATGATAACCTTAGCTTTAGTTTAGTTCTCATCTGCTTATTCTCTATAAACTTATTAAGTGCTAGAAATAGAGGGTACTGAATTGATTAGATAGATTCATATTTTATCAAGAGAAATTTGAATTTTTTTTTTTATATTTATTATCTGCTTCCTATATCTTATTACTAGATGACCATGTTGAGGCCTTATGCTCAAAATTAACACATAATACCACTTCCCCCTTATAACCCCCTTTTTTCTTAATTATCTCTTCTGTTATTTAAAGAGGCCTAAATTTCATGAAAAAATCACACTTTACAGGTAAAACAGAATATATCTATGCTAGAGTCAGAGAGTCTGCTCGTTTTGCTGATGAGGTTATTTCTTATCCTATATATTTGCAATTTGCTCAGAAGATTGTATTGGATACCTGAAGTAGGGCCTTAGTTGATCAACAAACTTTTCAAGAGTTAAATTGTTATTCCTCGTATATTCGTGGTGTTTTCTGGCACTGCAATGAAAGTGAAAAATATATGTTGCATTTTGCTAGGCTTTATTAGAGCAGCTTGCTTGTATTCGGATCAACCTACTAATCTAGTCATCCATTTTTTTTAATTGTCAGTACCAGATGGAAAACTTTAATGTCTAAACAGATTAAATGCTCCATCCTATTTACTATCAGTCAACCTCCACATGTGTAATAAATGAGGTGCTATGTTCCCTTGTGTGAAATGAAAGCAATAGGATTGCATGGATTTTTTTTTTTTTGACCGAAGTCAGCAAGGGAAACCCCAGCCTATTTTTTTAAAAAAAATTAATAATGCAGACCTGCTTAAATTCGCTCCCACAGGAAGTCGAACCAGGTGTCTTTGTGCTATTGAGGTGCTCTAACCACTAGGTTTGAGTCGAATCCAGGCTAGCTATTTGATACCATGTTAGAGTGGAATATTCTCTGTATTCCTCCAAACCATAGAAGGGTGGGCAATATAGTAGCTGTACATGGGCCTCTAATGGGCCTTCACTCATATACACTAACAGATTATGAGGACAAGAGGCAGGTGTACATATATAGGCAAGGACCCAGGGTTGGTTTATAGAAGTATGACCACCGTTGGATCTCATTGACTATTATAAGAGTAATCAAATCTATAATAACCATAATGGGCCAACATCCATGCGCCTATAGAGGCAGCGACTGGCGCCCTAACACGAAGAATTAATAATACAAGAAGCTATCGATGCTTAGCAATAATTACTTACTTAATTAGTAAGTACTGTGTTCAGAGTCCATGTCTTGGCTTTGCATATTCTTTTCTATTTCCTACAGTGTGTATCTCTCTGCTTCTGTCCTTTAATTGTAGGATGTCAACTGCAGGTCCTAACTGAAGATATACCTACTATTGTTTCTGGTATTTCATTTCCCAAGTCAATGCGCTGGAACTCCAATGTATGTGTTCCCTGAATGGCCTTTATGCTACCAATGTGCTATTATGTTTGAGGAATCCTAGTCATCTATCAAATGATCTAATGCCACTATAGTTTCAGACTAAACTGATTACATATTATATGTAAGTACTTGTACCAATATTCAGCAGAACTCATAACTTTAGCTGTAGCTAGTTCTCTTCTGTTGTTTCACCTGGGGAGGGAGGGGTGGGGGGGGGGGGGGCTTCCTGAATATAAGACATAGATAATAGGGTAATATACAGAATGAATGCTTCTTTATAATTATGTGCCTTTTGTTAATCTTGCATACATTCTCAACAATAGTTACTTCTTTCCTTTTCTTTGGTGAGGACAATAGTTACTTCTTTAATTTGGGCAATGAGCTTTACAGATCCCATTACAAGATCAATGTGCATGCCACTCACTCTAGATTATTTCACTCGTAGATTGTTTTTTTTAGTCGTCCAATACGCTGGATCCTGGCACTTCATGGCGATTTTGTTGTGCCATTTTGTTTTGCTGGTATCTCAAGGTACTACATTTTTGTATTAGTTCTCGATCTTCCTTTGTCATAAATTTTGAGCATTATTGTTTCTATCAGTTAACAAACAAGGTTTGCATTGGCAGTGGGAATCAGTCATGTGGCCTTCGTAACTCTTCTTTGGCTAATTTTAAGGTACTAATTGGATGCTTGTTTTTATATTTCATCTATTTTGCTTTTTTTTGTTACTTCTATTGTAATGGTTGTCTTGAGTAAGAATGTTGCTGCATAAACTAAACTTTTATTTTTTTTTCTCGAACATAAACTAAACTTTTATGATAGCAAGCAATAAATAAAAGATTATTTTCTGACGTCTTCATTTTCTCTTGAATTGTACATCAATAAAATAATTAAAGCAGCATACTACCAGCTCATCATATGTACCATGGAAGTAATCCTAATTTTTTCTCCAATTTCAGGTGGAAACTGCAGAATCATATTTACGTAGTGTGGAAAAAGCCGGGATCCTGATTAATATGCAGGTGAGACGAGTGCATATAGGTTGTTCACACACACTTATCTGATCCACAAACTTCTCTTTAATTTTTTTTATTAACAAAGTAATGTTTTGTTTGGAGGTTGCTTAACATCAATTCTGAATCTCACGCAATATTTTTCATTAAAATATGGGTTTGAACTTTTGATCTTTATCAGCTTTAGTAGCCTGCATGAAGCAGGGAATAGGCTAAATGGATTCATTTATAATTTTTCAAGTGCTCAGCACTCCAGATGTTACTGTAATAAGTTTCATAAAATATCCCACTGCAGGAGCGGAAGGAAAAAGTCTTGCATGCCTCTACTGTATTGGCTGAAGTTGTCGGTGGCGATTTTGTTGCGCCTGATAGCTTGCTGCAGGAGGTTAGATATCCTTCTGTTCCATTTTTTATGTTGTATCTTGATTTTTATTGTCAAAAAGTGTAATTTCAAACCACATTATGCAGGTTATCAATCTTGTGGAGGCACCTGTGCCCATCCTTGGTCAATATGATGATTCCTTCTTAGAACTTCCGAAAGATGTACTGATTACGGTATGTTCAGCCTTTTATTGTGGATGAGTATATAATCCCTTGGAATGTGCTGCATATTTTTAATCAGAATTGCAACTACAGGTTATGCAGAAACACCAAAAGTATTTTGCTGTAATCTCCAAGTCCACAGGCGATCTGCTACCTTATTTTATTGCGGTGAGACATTTTCCTCCATCATATTTGACAATTGAGTAATGCCTTTTTACCCTTTTGTTTAACTCAGTTTTCTCTTAGGTTGCCAATGGTGCAATTAGTGAGGAAGTTGTCCGCAAAGGGAATGAAGCTGTTCTCAGGTTATTGAAAGGCCCTATGATGATTTTGTACACAAGTTGTGGCATGCATTGCAAAGTCAAGTTCTTTGTATGAATAACAATCGCCATAGTCAACTAAACAGCATTATGATTAAAGTGTTCTTTCTGTGCCCTCTGAATTTTTTGTTTGATTAGAAGACTTTACTACTTTAGTCAATAGATTCTGAATTGTCATACAATGCAGGGCAAGGTATGAGGATGCCAATTTTTTTTATAAGATGGATACACAAAAGAAATTTTCTGAATTCCGAGGCCAGCTTAGTGGCATTCTTTTTCATGTAAGTATACTGTCCTGAATTTTCTGAATTGTAATGTTTGTCTTTCATAATAAAGTACATCCTAATTGAATAGGAAAAACTTGGCACAATGCTCGATAAAATGACACGTGTCGAGAATACTGTTGCTGAATTGGCCCTTATTCTCGGAATAAATGAGAGAATGATCCCAGTTATCAAAAGATGCGGCTGCATTGGCGATGTCAGATCTTGCAACTTCTATTGTCACAGAATTTACTTCACTTGCTGGAATTATGGCACGCCATTATGCTTTGAGAGATGGCATCCCTGAAGAGGTTGTGATTCTTTTTTAATGTGGTAAATTTGGTACCGACTTGTCTTAGCATTCTGTCCATTTTGGCTGATTGCATATTCATGTCAAAGATTGCAGAAGCACTATTTGAGATAACACTTCCTCGATCTTCAAGTGATGTGTTTCCAAGAACAGATGCTGGTATAGTCCTTGCGGTTGCTGATAGGTACTTGTGCACACAAATGTAGCCCACTCTGTGTTTATTCTCAACATGAAAAAAATAAATTCTGCATTTCATTTGTTAATTCTGTTAGTGCACAGAAATTTAGTGGCAACTTTCCGGGTAGTACTGCATTTCATTTGTCCAAGAATTTATTCAAGCTAGAGAAGCTGCTACCCTTTTCTCATTTGTTTCACAGATTGGATAGCCTAGTTGGATTGTTTGGAGCTGGATGCCAGCCAAGTTCTACCAACGATCCATTTGGACTTCGAAGGGTCTCTTATGGACTGGTAAGGGGGTTAGAAAAAGCCCAGTTACCATCACATAAAACTTTCCCAATTATCATCACATGAAACTTTCTCACATGTATTTTATCTAGGTCCAAATATTGGTTGAGAACAAGAAGAGTTTTGACCTCAGGCGAGCTCTCACCTTATTGGCTGGGGTGCAACCCATAGAAATAGGGACTAATGTAATAGATGAGGTCAGTATGCATTTCAGGTATGTTTATGTACTATGTTCATTTAGTATATGGTTCCTGACAGATTTATTGTCAAAATCCTTTTTAGGCAGTACAATTCGTCACAAGGAGACTGGAACAACTTCTGGTACATATTATCTTGATCTTTAATGACAGTTGAGTTATATACACATATTATGATTTTTCATTTTGGGTGTTAGCTAGGGATAGAGATACACTGGTACACACACTGGTGGTACATTTACCATGGAAAACATTTTTTTCTATGGTTATCATTATTTCTCCAACTGCTGTGCTGGTCCTTTATTTGAATAGGATTAACATTTTGAACTGATACATCTGCATTTCCTTTAAAACACATTTTGCTCATGTAATCGAACTTTTGGTCGATGGAATCCATTGCCCTTTTGAAAGTGGCATCTATTCTTGTCATTGCCATCAGGTAGATGAGGGAATTAACTGCGAGATAGTCCGTTCAGTGCTTATGGAGCGTGCAAACTGCCCTTATCTAGCAGCACAAACAGCAACTGAAGTAAGATGTTATGTGCCCCCCACCTATCTGCCCCAAAGATTCAACAGTTCTTCCGAGTATTCTATAGTTTTTTTTTTTTTTGTGGACACTTGCAGATGGAAGCATTTTCAAGAACGGAAACGTTTCCAAAAAATTGTTGAAGCATATTCAAGGCCAACAAGGATCATCCGTGGAAAAGAAATTGAGTCTGCATTGGAGGTACTGGCTTAAACATGTACTATAAACTGCGATTTCAGTTCACTTTATTGTGAAGTTTTTTACTCAGCTAGCTAATCACCAGTCTTGAGTACTCATTGGTGCAGTATTTCTCTCGTGACTCTGATTTTATGTGTAGGTTGACCCAAAGCGTATTCGAGAAAGATGAAGAAAAAGTTTTGTGGAGTGCCTACTTGGAGGTTGCTGATAAGATCCATTCTGGTACATTTTTTTTTTTTTTAAAATTTTCATTCTTGTCGTGATGGTTTGCCCCTCTGCATTATGTCTGAATCTGATTACCTGTACTGTATCCAACAACCCATCGTGTAGGTGTTGATATTAGGACCTTTGCCGATGCTTCTCTGCTCCTGATACAACCCCTAGAAGATTTCTTCAATAGTGTCTTTGTCATGGCGGTGAGTTTGAGATGTCCTTCAAAAAACTTATGTTGTTGTTAACAATGATTATGAGTGATGATGACGATCCTTGCAGTGTTTCTTACTGATAGTGTATATCATGCACAGGAAGACGAGAGAGTTCGCAACAACCGGCTAGCGCTGCTGAGAAAGATTGAGAGTTTGCCCAAAGGAATTGCGGACCTCTCAGTTTTACCTGGGTTTTAGCTGGGTGTGTGAGTGTATAGAGAGTGGGTGCCGGGATATTTAAGGAGATTTTGCAAATTAAATTATCCTGGAAAGCAATGTTTTAATAGCAAGTTTTTTTGAAGAAAGAGAAATTTGGCGTCAAGTGTAGAGCAGCAGCACAACACTGTTAAAATTAACAGCATACCTACTGCTTTGTTGTTGTTTGCTCCAATTGAGCACACGAGTTATAACTATTTTGCATAATGTTGCTCGAAGAAATTCCAGTACTACTTTTCATTCCTATTACAAGCTGTTACTAAACTGCTTTTAAAGAAACAAAACCTTATCATAGAGGGGCAAAATCGATTGCTCTGGTAACATGAGCATACCTACTCCATAAGGCACAAAATGCTTCATTGTCACCTGCAGGAATGAAAGCAATGGGGGCCCTAGGTAACAAAACTAGCAACATTCAGAAAAAAAAAAAAACAAAACCAATAAAAAGAAGAATGTCGGATCCATACCTTGCTTTGAGAGAGAGAATGGATCCAAGCACACGAAATCCCCCTCCTGCCATGGAAAAAAAAAGAAAATACCCATTAATTAGGAAGTGAATTAACAGAGGAAGACGAAGGAAGAAAAAGGAAAGGAAAGTCTAGATTTCCTCCTCCAACTATCACGAAAGTTCACTTTTCCTCCCCCCAACGTCAAAACCGGACAAATCATCTCCCTCAACTTTTCAAACCATGCAAATTACCTCCCTCGAGCGGTTTTGAGGGTGGTATTGCTACAGTAACAGCGGATTGCCTTTTCATTTTTTTTTTAAAAAAATCTGGTTAAATCTTTGAAAAATCATAGTAAGTCCATAAGAAAAATCATAAAATGAAAAACCCAAGTTTGTTAGACTCCACATGAGTATATCTACACACTGAATATATAATATGGTATGCTTTAGTCCAAAAAATAATTATAGAAGTTGCTACGAATTATTTTTAAAAAAATACACAAAAGTATAGATCTAAAGCTACAATAAAAATTTTATACTGAAGGATACCATATTATTCACTATGTAGACATGCACATCGGAATATAAAAAAATAGATTTTCTATTTTATGATTTTTCTGTGATTTACTATGATTTTTTTTAAAGATCACCAAATAAATATAAAAAAAAAAAAACAAAACCTTCATAGCAAAAACTTTGTACTAAATTATATCATATTATATATTCAATGTGTAGATTTAATCATGTTGAGTCTAACAAAATTGAAATTTTCATTTTATGATTTTTCTATAATTTACTATGATTTTTCAAAGATTCAACAAGAATTTTTTTAAAAAAAAGAAAAAAGCAAACATTGAAATTTTCATTTTATGATTTTTCAAATATTCAACCAGAATTTTTTAAAAAGGGAAAAGGCAAACCGATGTTCTTTGTAGCAATACCGCGCCCTCAAAACCGCTCGAGGGGTAATTTGCATGGTTTGAAAAGTTGAGGGAGGTGATTTGTTCGGTTTTCGTGTTGCGGGAGGAAAAATGAACTTTCGTGCTGCACCTACGCCACCGTCATACTGCTGAGTTTGATCATCCGTCGTCTTGGGCTTCACCTGCCTCACCTCACCTGCCTCCCGTGGGTCCTGGCGTAGCCTTGGGCCCACCGGTTCTTGAGCTCACTCGGCCGAAGAAAGGATGTCGTGAACCCCACGAGCTAAACTGTTTTTTTTTTTTTTTTTTTTTTTTTTTTTGAGCAAAACGAGCGAAACTGCTGCGTGATACTGATTGCTCGTGTTGCCGAAAGTGAAACGACGGGCCACGAAAGTCAAGGTACTGCCTTCAGCCCGGCTCAAGTCAAGGCCCCCAACAATGTCTCTGCAAGTCATTGCAATATCATGTTATTTCTGCATCAGAATATGAAAAGTCTCATCAACTAGAAGTTTTAGTCAAGTCCAATTCAGAAAAGAAAAAAGAAAAAAAGGTCTAGTCAAGTTCATTCATGCATGTTGTACAGGATTACTCACCCTAAACAAGAGGTAAGCATTCCGAAACCAATAGCTCAATATAAGCAAGGACACGACTAAAAAAGAGAAAAGGTTACAGCAGTATTACATTTAATCAAGGGAGAGGTATCGACCTGTTCTGTACAGTTGATTACATCCTCAGCCCAACAAATCAGGGTTACTAATCACTATCAAGGCAAAATCAGGGCTACAAAGCTCATCGATGTGCCCTCACCTACCTTCCTACCTAGCTACCTAGATACATACACAGAGACACTTGAATTCGAGCACCATCCAGCCCTAATTTTCCTGTTTAACAGCTACATGACAATTAGTCACCCCTCTAAGTTGTCTCTCCCTTCTCTGCTGGTTGAGATAGATACTTATCAGCGTAGTGTAGAAGCCGTCTCATCCTTAGGACCATGTCACAGTGGAAGGGCAGGGCAGTGCGCCTTTCTGTGTACACCGGGCTTACTGTCAACCAAGAAAGGGAGTGAAGCTCCGCTGCCACAGCTTCCAGCACATTATGCATCTCCATCTCACAGTCACGATTAGTTGTTTCCTGAGTGAAGTTCCTTGCCTGTTTGCTCATGTTGCTTCCACCACCGCCTCGGCTCATCTTTTCTTGAACAGTGGCAATGCTGCCTCCATAGTGATCAATGATGCTAACTGAGAGAATAGAGGGTTGTTCATCCTTGGTGAGCTGTGCAGAATCCCTCCTAACAGGTGGGACGGCTTTGGAGACGACATAGCCCATTGCTAAAGGGAATTGCAGTCCCTCTGCTGTGCAATAGATGGGCAAGCGGCGGTGACTCTGATGTGAGGCATGTCGGGAGCTGTAATGTTGCAGGAGAAAGGTATCTCATACTTGGTGAAGGAACTAGGAGATATGAGTGTGATGCTGGCATTGACCCAATGGACTTCACTGGAGTGAAACCTTCCAAGTAACTCGAAGGGCCACTGCTACCTTGATTCCCTTCGCCTGTAAAAGGGCCACAATTTGACAAGCTTAATGTCTTTTACTGTTGATTTTCTTACAAAGGGTTATACTCATGTAGTGAATAGTGATAAACTGTTGTAGGTTGAAATGGTTTTTAAGTGGTCAATAAGTAACAATTAATCTGTGTTGGAACAGAATGCATCACTGAATAGATATCCACATCAAATGGGCATAAACTGGTATCTTCTGGAGTATTTTAATGTATACGATAGACAAGAGGTGCTTACCAGAAACAGGTCTGGTCAATAGATCCGCTTGGCATGTGAGATGCAACGAATGATCTTGGGAAACTGCAACCAAACTGATGCTGCGAACTAAGTGCAGTGATCCCCTTGAAGTGTCCATTCCAGTTTGCTCCACAAGGATCTGCTTTTTTGTTGCCAGATTGTCCAAGTGCACCTTTCATGAAGTTTGATTTTGAATGAGGGCTGTACAAAGGGTTCGGTGAGGAAGGTATGTTTCTATCTTGAATTAAGGCCATGTCTTGCTGCTGGAGCGTAGGGCCATTTGAACTAGGTGGAATACCCTCAGGTATGGATCGCCGTAACTGCACAGGCCACTTCTTTACTTCATTACCGCCAAAAGAGTATATTGCCTTTTGCCACTCTGCAGACAAAACATATCAGATAATCACATTAGTCTCAAAACAAAAGTTATCTGAGTTCCTGATAAAATAAAGAGTACCTTGAATTTCAAGTTCAAAGGAAACCTCCAATGCGAAGTTATTATGACATCTCGTGGTCTCATATTGCTAGCCTCAGGTGAAGACGACATTATTTGACAACCTTGCTGTAGAATTTGGATGAAAAGACTTTGGAGAACTTTAGTGTCTTGGCGGCTACTAATACCACCAAAAGGAAATATTAAGCTGTCCAATAATTCTCCTCTAGCATCTGTCCAAATGCACACTAACCATCGCCAGTCCTCAGTCCAACCATAACAGCAATGAAGACTTGCTGCATTGTCACTCTCAGATACATCGAGTAGAGGGGCTCACTCCACTATCAGAGTTGCTTCCTGACATTGAGCCATAAACTCTGCTGCCACCTGCATCTGCTCCAGATTTTGACGGTTCCATTAAAGCATTAAGATCAGCAGAGCCAGGGTCTGCTAGTATGAAAAGTGGCTCAAAGGCATATTTCCTATCATCCTGAGCACATAAATCTGGCATCTTACTTGGGTCCAGCAGTACTCCCGAACGAGCAGGCTGCCATGAGTTATCCCATGTTGCTGACCCCATGGATGCATCAAAATCTGTTTCTCGAGAGAGAGTTGGCCCAGACATTCGAGGAACTAAACATTCTTTCCAAAGTGTAGGAGCAGGTGATGTAACATGCATCATTGTGGACTGAGATCTACCCAAATAAGTTGGTGACTGAAACATGTCGCTTGTGGAGACAGCCCGTGGGATTTCGCCGTGCCTTGTTGTAAACTGTGAATGCTATGTCCTTCAAAACAGCAAGCTCCTTGTTTGGCTTATCAATTCTCAGTACAGTTTCAATAGTAACAATCTGCAAGGCGAGCTTAGGTATACTGAACCCGGATAGCATAACAACATTTGATGCTGAAGCTTCATCTGCAGAAGCACTGCTGTTTAGGGCTTTGGCAACCTGCGAATATAGGGACTTTCTTTTCCCTTTCGGGGTGAAATAACATACCCAAGAGCAACAGAACATTCTACTAGCGTCTGTAGAATTGCACAAGGTTCTGGAAATGGGCAAACTACATAAACTACCTGCATGGATCAAGGGCTACTGGTGTTAAAAATAAGGTGAATAATTTATGATGTTGTGAATATCATTTTATCCATTATGAGGGCTCTAGGACAGAATATATAGACAGTCAGGTTTGTGCAAATATATACAAAACCTACAGCTGAGAAATACAAAACATGAATATACTCAGAACAAAATTATCAGATAGTGATTACATAAATTATCACCCAAGTGGAATTCAATAATCTCCATGTGGATACTCAGGTTCTTGGGTCATCCCAGGCCTTCCAAACAAGACCAGAATTGTATGTCTAGTCCACAATACTACCAAGTAAAAGATTTGATATCAAATCAACCAAGACAGGGCAAGAATTAAATATCATGCGATGTTAAAAAAAGTCCTAGCATCGGAGATAAGTTCCGCGAAACAAAAAATTGACTGACAAAAATGTGAACAAACTAAAAGGTTGAATCATTTCCATTCCCAGGAAAACATGATAATTAGGTTGAAATAGATATCATAAGGAATATGATGTGGGCCTGCTTTGCAACAAAGAATGCAAGCATGTTGAAGCAGCAAGCTTCGGCCCCTCCGCACCCAGCATCTAGGTGCCATTGTTGGCAATTAGACAAGAGTAATGAGGACAGACAAGAGAAACGCAAACAAGTTCCTGATAGCAGTTCAAGGATAGATCAATTTCTTTCTTGTCTGTTCCAATTAAGGCATCTATTAACAACACATGCATATTGTAATCGACATCAATGCCTTAAGAGGAAGCGAAAATATTTGAACTACAGATTTATCAATGAGAGCATGACAGGAGCCCTGCTTATGGTAGCATCAAGAAAGAGGAAAAGTTCTATTCGTACAAAATCAAGAGAACAAATCACACCACAAAACAGAACAGAATCATTATGATGAAATATATCTCATTGCAATGGCTACACTAAATATACTCAGTTCTCGTTTGCAACAACATTTTTTTTTGTTCTCTGTGTGTGTGGGGTGGGGGGGGGGGGGGGGGCGGCTGCAGAATTGCAAAGATTAAACAATCAAGGTAGATGGAATAGAGAGAAAACATGTTATGCAGAGTACCACTACAAAGCATTCCGATAAGAGGGAAGCAGCTATTTTATTGTAAAGTTACATGAATCAGATCAATAGCAAAGGAACCAAAAAAAAAAAAAAAAAAAAGGCCTTACTGTGCATGGTCCACTACTGCTCTCTTTCTGATTTGTAGAGATGTTTGAAGTCAGCTTTATATCCTTAAGTATTCTTGAAATGGATGTTACAAAGCTTTTCACACTCCAATGCTTTGAAAAAGCTTGAAGATATTCACTTGTTGAACTGATGGGACTTAAATGGCGAAGCCAGCCTTCTTCAACTGTTCAGGACACTCAACTAGAACAAGTCCTGAAGGCAAATATTTTCCAGGAGATAGTTCCATTTGTCCTCCATTGTTTTGCGGTGAATGAGTTCCCAGTTTGCAAACTTCATAAACTACAGGAACAGAAAATTAATGATGACAAATGCTATTAAAAACGCTTAGCATCATAATGAACTGGAACAGAGGTTTGGAGATTAAGAACTTGCTAATACACATAAATCTGCTGGAGTGAAAAAAGTATTTCTTGCCTACATCAATCATGTTGTACTGTTGTCAAAAAGGGAGGAATAAGTGAATCATGTTTATGGTGGCATCTGGTTTATGTTAAAAAATATAACATTATGAGTGTCCTCTGAGTTTTAAGTACCAAAATTTCCGTCTAACAAGCATATAAACTTATGTTTATGTATTTACATTAGGCTGCATGTATTATGAATTGGCAATTATATAGGAATGGAATCAATGCAGGAAGTAGCTTATTGTTAAGTTGCACGCGACAGACGGTTCAACCCAAAAGCTTAGCGATTGGGAAGGGGTGGGCAATGCACTTATACACATTTCAACACCCCCACTCACGTGCAGCCAGAGACAGCCGCAAACATGGAAAATAAAAGGGCGGAGGACTTAAATTGCCTTTAGCAGGATCCGAACTCGAGATCTCTGGCTTTGATACCATGTTAAGTTGCACGCACTGACCAGTTCAACCCAAAAGCTAAAGCGATTGGGAAAAAAATATGGAGCAAGAGAAACATGACTTGCCTGTTCCAAGCTGCATGAAAAAATCAGCTGCCGCCGAAGTCAACATATCAATATCTGGGCAAAGTGCATAGTAAGTAACCTAAAAGAGAGAACAGATGAGAAATCAATGAATCAAATCAAATATATTAATCTAGAGTCACTAACTGTATATGAATACAATGTTATGCTGCTGTGACATTTGCACTATGTCTTTGCTGCTACAAAAATATTCACGAATCCAGTAAAAGCAGTGCTAAAAAGATAATTCAAGTAGTTAGGCCCTATTTGGAGACATTTTTCTTTCCCCAAAAGAGCATGAAGGGAGAGGAGGTAGTGACAGAACACTGCCAAACTAATCTTACAGGCTTGGCAAGGCATAAGGTTCAAGAGGAGCTTTCTCCCACGTTTTAAGACTATTCACAGAGGCCTTTAACCAATCATCCTGGTAACTGCAGTTTTAATGCTTGCATCAGTAACTCATGCAGATACATATGATTACGTAGAATAAAGTCATAATTGGAAAAGAAAAGATACACTACCCGACTAGCATAGAAGGTGAAGGGAGGACAGCAATGGTTGGTCTGACACGGTGATATCCCTTTTGGTACTCTAGTTCTGAAATGCCTGCAGTGAAACACAAATTTCCTGTGATACAAATCGTCGTCTCTTTCTCCGTTTTGGCAATATTATTTTTATAGCAGAATTATCAAGTTCAGAGTGCAGGTCACAGCAGGTATACCTCGAATGCTACTGGTCGGCTGGGGTGGGCTCATTGAGTCTGCACCAATGGACAGTGAACTTGACGGCTCCAGGATATCACCAGTGGAGTACTGAAAAGAGTATGCATCTCCAGCACCTGCAGACTCCGCTGCATTGCCTCGACCCCTGCACCAATCAATTACTGATAATGGGCCATCCATGTTTGCAAAGGCAGTTTTAATTGCTTGTCTTATATCTGATTGCAACAAGCTAATCATGAATGACTCTGAAACCTGTACCCAAAGGGGACCGAACATGAATACTGGAATATGGAGAAAGAATGTACTGCACAAGTATCAGTGATAATAAAAAAGAAAAAGCGAGCACAAGATTTTACCTCAGCAGAAAGTGGATCGACTAAATCAACACCAGCGCAGTCCTTTGAATGGCATGTTCTAATAGGCCACCACAGCCAGCATGAACCATAGAAGGATCACAAGAAAATCCACGTCTCTTTTGCTCATCCAAGGAAAGCCAGAAAAAGGAACCATCCCCGTCATCCATATCAAGTGACATATCAACAAATGAAGTAGATTGTTGAACAAGCAGAGCCATGGCACAGAGAAGATCTACAACAGGCTGCCTTTGTATAGACAGACTTGGGCTTGCACCAGCTAATGTGTTAGAAGGCAAAGACTCAAGAGATTTTGGCCCTTTAGGCGTAACAACAGGTCTCCAAACTCCCACATTGTCCATTAAGGATCTGTCAAACATTTCATGATCAACATCACTAGATAGCCTTACAGTCATAATTTCTTTTTTTCTCATGTCATACTTGGGGGTGAGATCTGATTTGTTGCTGACATTTGTCTGCATAAAACTGGATGTTGCACTGTTAAACTCGCAGACGCTTTGCTTCTCAGAGACAATAGTGTGTGCCTAATTCTGCACATGGCAGCCTGGAACGTGATGCATTCAATTTCAGTTGCCAGAGCAGTCTTCATAGACAGCAGAAAATAGCCAGCATTGAACATGCTGTCACTCTTCTTTTGTGAGACAAGAGAACTAAATGAACTCACACCAGAAATAGGTGGCGACGTTTCTCCCTTAGAAGTCTGTATGTCAGTACTCTTTAAGCTCTTGTCACTCTCTTTCTTCCCACCTTGGACAAGCGTGTACAAGTTTGAGAAACCAACATCATGTAAATGATTACCAGATG
Source organism: Hyparrhenia diplandra (assembly GCA_015847255.1). Classification (NCBI taxonomy): domain Eukaryota; kingdom Viridiplantae; phylum Streptophyta; class Magnoliopsida; order Poales; family Poaceae; genus Hyparrhenia; species Hyparrhenia diplandra. The sequence continues at coordinate 101,916 of JADLZK010007812.1, forward strand.
TTAGTTTAGAAGGCTTATCTGGCTTGTCTTCTGTGGACTCAATTTGAGAGCTTTGTGCAACATCGTATGAATAAACTCTTGAACTAAAACTAGAGCTACCTGGTTTCCTTGATCTGGGGAAGTATGGATTTGTAAACAACGGTGTTGGAGCCTCAGCAAAAGAAATTTCAACAGCTGCATATTCTGGAGCAAATGTGAGCTTTGCTTCAGCTTTGGTGAGATAATCAAATCTTCCAGATGATAAAACTAACGAGTGGGACTGTGCAGGTGTTGCAGTATCTTTATGAGGTTCTTGAACTTTAGAAACAACATCCTGAGCAGGGTCCATAATTTGGTGGTCAAATGCATCCAAAGATGTGAAACCAACAGGAGAAAGCCTTTGTTCAGGGATATCCATTGCTGTTGATGGACTATCTGTGAATGTGACATCACAGTCTGAAGCAGGAATTACTAGAGCATGTGATTCAGCAGTACCTGGAGGCTATAAAAAATGGAATTTTCAGTTACATGAATTAATACTACAGGTAAATCACAAAGATGCCAATCTAAAATCATGATTTCTTAAGGTAAATAAAATACTACAGGAAGGATATAGAATGCCCACCTCACCAAAATCTAACTCCTCTTCTTGAAAGAAGTCACTAAAATCTCCAAACTCTGAGAGAAGTATATTGATGTCCATAACAACACCCTCATCATCCCAGCCCCAAGAGCGTCCAACCTGACCATTCGCATCTTGTATGTTTTCACAAACATCTTTGCCAGTATGAGAAGAAACTTCTGTTACTTCAGAACGAGGCCGCTTGGATACCTAATTACACAAAGCATCATAAATATATTAATGCCCCCATTACATTTACAGAGCACAATACTGCTTATAACTTATAAGGCCAGTACCAAAAAAAGAAATGATTAGCATCTCCACATGCGCACAGCGAGCTCCATTAAGGCAAGAAATTACAGACCACTCTGATGGTTTTAGCATTAAAGGAAGAAACACATGGTCAAGGGCACCATTTTATCTAAGCAGAGGTCCAGGTAGATTTAAATTTGTGCACAGATTATAGTCACGCAAAATATAAAGTACCGGAATCTGGCCTAGTTCAGTCAGAATGTGGGTGTACACCATCATCAACCAAGGTGGTCATGGCTCTTTCTCAAAATAAATCTATGTGAGATGCGAAATATATACAAATACAACTGTGTATAACCACTCCAGTAATGATTTATCTATTACTAACCAGCTATGTGTTTCAATTTTAACTGCAACCAAAATACAGTGCTTAAACGTATCATGTATGTTTAAACCAAATTATGAATATATTAAGTACTCCCTCCTACATCCATTCCAAATTGTAAGTCATTAAGGCTTTCTTAGAAAAGCTAGAACAACTAAGACAATTTGGAATGGAGGGAGTAAGTAGGTAAAATACTTTTCACATTTCTGTATCTCTGAGGATTATTAAAAAAATTCTCAATGGTATAAATTGTACGCCACAAATAAAAATAAGAATATAGTCGTTCATACTTAATTAACTTCAAGTGTTATGCATTTACAAGAAGAGAAGGCTGATGGTATATTAAGTCTGTCCCTCTTTTTGCATTCATATTTCATTCAAGATGGTTGGTAAAAAATAAAACTCAATATTCACATAGATAATCTTCCATATATCACAAGTATACCACACAATCCCAATAACTTGTTGATAGAAAAGAACACCATTTTGTGTGTTAAATACAGGAAAGTGGTCAACAGTAAATTGAAATATATGAGTAAAGGAATATGTTACAGTACCATCTTACTACCGACATTATCATTGTTGGATGGCATATCAGACTGAAGACCGGACATAGAGTCAGCATCAGCTACAAGATCACCTTCAGTAGCAACTGCACGCTCACTTCCATCAGAAGTGCTACTCACACTACTAATACTGCTGGCCATCCTGTTGCACTTGTTTTTTTTCCTTCTTAATCTCAGATAATTAGAATTGACTCCAAGTCCACAAGAAGATCCAAGGAAAGAGCTGTTAACAAAGGAGACCAATTGAAGTAGGAGAAATTATGGACACAACAGAGATTATAACCAGCACATAAATAAAAAAACAACAGAAACGCCATGAACAGTTTACTAATATTTCTTGGGTATGATCAAACACGATTGAATTTTACATGGTAAAAATAAATTCGTTTCTTTGGTAGGAATTTTAGTGTGTATGAACCAAGGTCCATCAGCAAAAGGCATATACAACTCTAAAGAGCTCTCAGATGTACTTGGTAATACTCTAATAGTTTAAATATAATAAAAGTTCACAGCCTGCTGATGGTTCTAGCTCTTGGGAGACTGAGGCCAGGATGGTGATTCAAACAGACACAGATCATGTTCTAGCCACCAACTCAAGTTACAGGAAGTAAACAGGAGAGTATGGTGTTCAGTTGCCCATCCCTAGTTTAGATTCTCAGCAGCACAAAACAGAAGACAGATAAAAAGAGAGGGTAAAGGTTAGCATAGGATCATGGGTTGAGAGAATAGAAGTGCATAAGATCAAAATGCAAGTGTTTTGATCTGTCTTCTAAACAAAACACATGTGATTAACTCTTTCAAACAGTGGGTTGAGATTATACTAATCCAGTCAAACACAAAGTAGCTTAAAGAGGATTTGGAATATGTACAACCAATGATTGGGGGGAACAAAGTGCAAAATTTTCTTTGCAAGCGCCGACTTTCGTGGAGTTGACAGCATTGCAAGTGGACAAACATGTTTACAACGAATAATCAGTTCTCACTTTAGTATCATTGATAGAGCATGCTAAAGAAACAAGTAATTTGAGACTGACCTGTTCTGAAAGTAAGAAGACAGAGAAAAATTCCAGAACGGCCATGCCTCCCATGATGAACTTCCCAGCGAGCCCTGTAAACACATTCTGCAAAGAACAAAATATAAGTCATCTCCGCTACAATCATTGCAAGAAAAGGTGTAAGATTAGTACCTTTTGCTCGAAAAACGAACAAATGCTTGATGGACCATAGGTACCAAAACAGCCTCAGGTGGGTAAATAAATGTCCTCTCAAGAACTGGAAGGCTATCAGGTGATTCTACCTTATGCTGTACATCAGCACCAACCTGAGCATCCTTCACTGGATCCAATTCTTTTTTTATCTGAATATGATCAGACCCAGGAACTTTGTCGGCTGGAGCAGCTGGAAAGCCAAGTGCAACTTCAACATAGTAACTTTGGCCTCTCAGCTGGCATACAGTAGGTTGACTAAAACCTGGTAAATTAGGTGCCGATGATTTGCTGCAATTGTTAAAGGAGCTTAACATGAGACAACACTGTCAAAGTGAACAATCTGTTCAAATGGACATTTTAAAAAATAACTGAATACAGAATAATTTCATAAAAAACATCTAAAGAAACTAACACAAGTGGTTGCTTGTGGACTACATTGCAACCATCTCAATCAGTGGGGATTAATGATATTTCTTTTGAAAATATTCACACACATAGATGCAGAATAGTAGCTTAACGTGATAATAAATTTGACTTCTTTTGAAATACCTTGAATATACTTGTCTTACAAGATCACTTGGACAACAACCGACAAGCCTACCCAGCATCCCACTAGGAGCAACAACAACTGCACCATTCAATGTAATAATCATGAAATAAACACAGAGCACAACATATATAAATGGTGGAAACAACAGAGAAAAGTGAAATTATGTATCAATCAAATTAAGTTGAGTGCAGAAACTTTAGTAAAAATCAGTAAAATCTTCTTTATTCTTGAGAACTGATTAGCATTTTAGAAGTAAATGTCTTACTTCAAGACATGACTCCAATGATCACTCTGTCATACTAGTCAAGATCAGTCTTTCATACTAGTCCTATTTAAAGAATCAATACTTCCAATAAAGCTAAATCTTTGATCTCAATGGTATGAACATGAAAACATCCTTGTAAGTTGAGCGGTGAAGAACTAACTAATTACTATGTGTGAATATTCTGCATCTATGTGTGAATATTCTCAAAAGAAAAATCAACACATGTCACTGTTTGTAATTGTAAAGGAAACAAAACCTGAAAAGAACATCTAATGAAACCAATACAAGCGGTGAAGAACTAACTTTTTCTTTGCTGTGTAACTCGGCAAAAGTGTGCCCTTTTGTTTATTGTTATAGGATTTCGAAATGTGATATACCTGCAGACCCTAGCCATTTGAGTGCTTGCTACATTTTTTCAATGCCTAATTCCTTTGTTCATTGGTCACTAAAGCCTGAAGGTGGTTGACGAGGCAAGTTAACATTGTAGCTATTAGATCCGTCGCAGGATACGGATGGATTCAGTCCGACACGCCAGCCGTCGTATCCTTAGAGTATCCGAATTTTAGTATTTTTGGAAATTCCGTCACGTTGGCCTGCGTACCAGCTATGTGGATACGCCAGCGTATCAACGCGGTGTTAGGGTGGGCACGCCGGGCTTGACTTGCCAGGGAGGGCCGTTCACCTAGCGGCGGAGGCTGGGGCACGGCTTTGCTCGGCAAAAACACCTGTTATACTGGATGCCCTCGGGCCACGACCTGCCGACCGACGGTAATGGAAGAGATGAGGGAGGTCGGGTCAGGCGAGAGATGAGGGGGAGGGAGAGATGGCCTTCTTCTTTTGCTTTTGGTGCCTTGCTGGTTGGGAACGGGAGACCTGGAGGCTCCAGGTCTGGAGGTGGCCAAGCATATGCTATGTCAGTGAAACCTGGTTGTGAAGTTGTAATTGAATTCAGTTGAATGAGTGGTGATGAGGTCTGTATTCAGGTAGCCCAAGCCTAGCAGACATTTTGTTGTTATCAGTTTTAAATTTAGACCTGCATTATTATTATTTTTATTTTATTTTTAAAATATTAAACGATCCACGTATCGGTTTTTGGGAAATTGGCGTATATCACGATCGGATACATATCGGATACGATACGGCGTATCATTATCCGTGCAACATAGCATTTACCTTAATATATCTGTACACAAATTACCACGAACACTACAATGGAGGGAGTGCTTCTAAGATATAACATGTAACTGTTTCTAATTGTAAAGGAAAAACAAAACCTGAAAAACACATTTTGGAATTCTATAATTTGATGACTCACCAATTCACCATGAAGCATTTTTACTTAAACGAAATCTGACTTTTGGGCAATACCGCTTTGGATGGTTCAAGTGTTCCCTATGACCCTACCGTAAACAAAAATTCTAATTCAACACCTTTCTGCTTAATCCTCAAACATATAAACCAGCAAAAAAAGATAAAGGAAGTCTTTCAAAGCACTGCAACCGCATAAAAAGAAGCATGCATGAATGAAATATCATTGAGGGATTGAACAGTACCTGGAAGACCTTCACCAATGGAGGGAGGAGAATGAGTGAGAACTTTCTCTATGTCATCACTACAAAGGTTCGAACATACCTTGTAGAATATTATTTAAAGTAAGGTCATCAATACATATATACACTGAAGAAGATCAACAATATATCAGGCATTCATGGCATTGAGTAGTTAGTACTTACCTAGCAGATATTACAACGTGAACAAATATTGCTTCCTCGGTGGCAGAAAAAGACAAACTCAACTGTAGGCTGTGCTCTCCTAAAACAATGATAATGAGAATAAAGAAATCAGGAAAGGTAGAGTCCCTGAATACTACCAGCTGTGGCAATATGCTCTTATACAAGATAAGATAACCAAACAATATCTTCAGATTAGAGCATCAACACATCCGCATATCATATATAATAAATAAAGGTTAACAAAATGGCAACTAAAATCATTGCAAAACCTACAGTGGAAGGAAAACAGCAGACTAAAATTATATATAGTAAAAGTGCAGTATGACGATCCAATTAGGACTGTTCAAACAAAGTAATGTATCAGTATATATAAGCAGAAGCCTATCTAAACACCAAGTAGAAGGATCCATTACATATGTCATGTCTGGCATAGTATATAGTATATATTTAAGTGCAAGACTTCTACTGTCATTTGTGATAAAAAGTGAGCCAACATATCCTCCAAACCCTAACAAACCAAGCATAGAACTTTTAACTGACAGCTTACCATGCATTGATAAGTGGAAAAAAGAACAGAATAAGCAAATAAAAGTATAGAAACCTTTGCTAACAAACCTGAAACTGTTTTGATTTCTTGTAGGGGTTGTATTTTGTAAAAACATCACCAAACCTTGCATAATGAAAGCCCTTTTAGTGATCTGCACCCAAAAAAATAACAGGGATATTCATGTCCAACCAGCAAAAAATATCGATGATTTTTACTGCAACAATTATTAAAAAGAACATACAAGAATACCTTTCTAAAGAATTTCTTAAAGCCTGAGATAGTGCTGCTGCTACCTCTTCTGAGTTGCCTGGGGCTACCCATAAACCATTTGAAGCAACTATATAGACAAAAATAATAAGCAGTAGGAAGATGCAAATACATAAGCACTGGAACATTGGATTAAGACATCACAATAAAAAAAGAAATATCAACCAGAATCAACCTCTTAATTTGTTTACAGCAGGTTGGGCAGTTTCAGATACGGATGAATGGCAGCCAGGAAGAAACAACCAGAGCTTAATCTTCTCATCTGTAAGTATAGCCAAGGCGTGTGGTATGCATCATCCAAGACCAAACTTAAGGTGAAAAGAAAAGTAGATAGGCATTTAGGATCCAATGCACGCATGATCATTACCAGGGTTATGCTCTCCTTGAGATGGATCCCATGGACCAACAAAGGAATTAGTCCAGGTACTCAGGAAACCTTCACTTTGTGTTTAAGATATGCCGAAAAGCACAATGTTATTAAGGGCATCTTTCTGCTCAGCCTTTGAACTGAAATAAAAAACGTGGGATACACAAAACAGGCAAATGATTGTATAAATAACGAATGCCCAGAGACAACTAAGATAAAGCACAGAAGGCCATCAAAGGAGCATATGCAGCACCTCTTCTCAGACGCTGCACTTGCATCGGTTCGATAGGAATAAACTGAAACCATTTAAACGGTTTGGAGCTCCCCTATTATGGCAAAACATAACCATAAGAATAAGGAAGAAGTATGTCAGTCAGGGTATGAAAGCATGGGTAGTCAAATTTGCTGAATGGCCCAAACATAATTTTTTTTCCACACGAGGACCCTTCCCCATTTCCATTCATTCAAAACGGAAATACATGAGTTTGCAACAGAGATACAGAAAAGCATAACTAGAGTTCGAAAAGACTAGGAGCAACTACCAGATCCTCTACCCTTTGGCCAACTGAAACTGACAGCTAGACCAAATGCAGAAAGATAAACATAGTATTGATTAGACAGAGGCTTGCACATGCCTGAATTTAAACAACCAACACAGAAGGGTAACTGATCACAGGTAACTAGACATTAAGAAATTCATTATGCCCAAACATAATATGAGCTGCAACTTCTGGGTTTGACAAAGTAAAATGTGTTGGCCTGAGTTGTAAAAATGCTCTGGTCACAGATTCATGGCATTTGTTTCTTTGTGGTACTTAAAAGGAATTGTTGCATCATATAATTGTCATATATAACCAACAATGACATTAAGAAATTCATTATGCTGCTCAAAAAGTACTTTTTGAAAAGAAAATCAACTTAAAAATGGCTGAGAACCAGATGGTGTGAATCACTTAGCAAGAAGCTACAATTAAATAAAATATTCCAAGATGGAACAAATTGCCAAGTTTTGGTGCTGCACAAATGGAGCCAACACATCAGATAGTGAATAGAATAAGGAGGGGAGTAAGGGGTCTGGCTTACTATTTTTTGAAAATGTTGGTCCACATAGCTACTGTTGCAGCAATGGTACTGCTTTTATAAAATCACCCAAAACATGTCCTGCCACAAGTGATGTAGAAAGCACTAAAGTTAAGCGCATATGCAGATCCAAACGGATGAAATAAACGCAAGAAAGAATGGGCCTCCATTAAAAAACTGTAAGTCGTTTTACTCAAACTTGTCTAACTTTGACCAATTAATTTTATAGGAAAATAGATTACAGCATCCATAATATCAAATGAAGCCAGTATAACAATATATTTCATGGGTATGTAATGAACAGGGGTGGATCCAGTAATTTTTTTGGAAGTTGGGAGGCTTGTGAAATAGCTAAATAGCTTTAGCTTTAGGTTAGGGTTTCGGTGCTCAGCTTCGCACAGCATGAAGGGAAAAAGAGTGGGAGTACCTGGTGGGTGCCAGCGGCGGAGCCACCCTAGGGCGCAGGGGTGGGGCGGCCGCCCCAGCTAGCGGCGAGGTCGCCCCAGACCCCCGGAACCCTTCTTCCCGGCGGCGAGCGCGAGCACGAGCAGGAGCAGGGGACGACGACCTGCGGTGCGGCGTTCCGTGCTTGAGAGAGCAAAAGCAGAGCAGAGCAGAGCAGAGGTGAGGGAAGGATGGGCCTTTTCTTTGCTTTGTCAGCCCAACAGAGGTGAGACCATGAGAGGCCGGCCCTTTGAAAGCCCATCATCACACACTGCTCCCCAACCTTTCCTACAGTGTCAGTATTTGTTTGTCTTCCTGCATTTTTCATTTTAATTTGGAAGAAGTCTACTTTTCCTCCCTCCAATTTTCACTCTAAAGTCTACTTTTCCTTCCTCAACTCAAAAATCGGACAAACCACATCCCTCAACTTTTCAAACCATGCATTTTACCTCCCCGAGTGGTTTTGAAGCCAGTTTTGCTTCTGAGACGGCGGTTTTGTATTTTTTCTTTTTATTTATTTATTTATTTCAAATTTGAATCTTTTAAAAATCATAGTAAATCATAGGAAAATTATAAAATAAAAATCTAATTTTTTGGACTCCACATGAGTAGATATACATGAGTAAAAATCTAATTTTTTTTGGACTCCACATGAGTAAAAAATCTAATTTTTTGGACTCCACATGAGTAAATCATAGGAAAATTATATATTCACTGTGTAGATCTAATCATGTGGACTCCAATAAAAATTGGATTTTTTTATTTTTATGATTTTTCTATAATTTACTATGATTTTTAAAAATTCAATCACTTTTTAAAAGAAAAGGCAATGACACCGTGACTGTAGCAAATACTGACACTGTAGCAAACCACGGTTACTGTAGCAAATCCACCTTCCAAAACGGGGGAGGTAATTTGCATGGTTTGAAAAGTTGAGGGAGGTGATATGCCCAGTTTTGAAGTTGAGGGAGAAAAGTAAACTTTTGTGATAGTTGGGGAGTGAATCCGGACTTTTTCCTTTTTATAATCGGCGCATGCACATGGACTGGTACGGGTTTTGGATCCTACTCGCTCAAAAAAAGTAAAAAAAAGTAATAATTCTTTGACTTTTTAAATCTAATTTGATCATTTATTTTATTTAAATAATTTATATAAATATTATCAATTTTGCTATGACTTATTAGATT
>JADLZK010007813.1:0-43433 GCA_015847255.1 Hyparrhenia diplandra
ACAACCACGGGTTAATCGGACGAGTTCAACATGCGACCCGGCCCACTAACCCAACTCTCATATATACACAATTTGACAAACCGATCCCTCGCTCACTCATTCCCAGAATCCCGGTAGTGAAGCGTCTCTCACTCACTCACTCCTCCTGCTCCATGGGCGGAGATGAAGTGGCCCGAGGCAGCGCGGGGCGGAGGTCGGCGTGACGGCCGGCAGCGCCCGGTGGCGTGTCGCGGTGAGCGGTGGCGGTGGGCGTTGGCCTTGAATCAGCACGCGGCCAACAGGCGCGGTGGGCGGCAAATAGCCGGATCGAGCGGCGGCGGCCCGCGGCGGCCCGGCGACTTACCGGCGGCTCAGCGCGGCCCGCGGTCGAGTGGCGGCCTTCGGTGGCGCGTTTCGTGCTGCGTGCGACGCCAACTCGCCGGCGCATCAAACCGGTGGATGGCGGCGGCGGCAGCTGCGGGCGCGTCAAGCGGCGGCGGCGTCGCGGCAGCGAAGCGGATCGCGGCGATGGCGCCTTGATCAGCCGGGATGCGGCGTGGCGGTAGTTGGGACAAACGTATGGGCGGGCGCCGTTAGGGTGGGTTTGGGCTTTTCCTTTTATTTCTTTTTCTTGTTTCGGGATGCGTGACGGTTTTACTTTGCTCACGATTATATTTACCATAGTGGTTTTTATGGTTCAAACGTCCTGCGGTTAATCGGACGATTAGCCATGACCTAACTTCGATGGTGGTTGTAAATCACCTGCGAAAATAAACTTGCCACAAATAGATCAGTACTAATGGTTTTGCTTTCCCTTTCCTCTGGGGTACGAATCTCTTGATATTGAGACACTTGAGATCATCGTTACTAAAGGAAAAAAAAATAATGAAGTACATAAGTACCGGATCCACTAAAGCTAGAAAATCTGCCCTATCAACTATACGGGTACAGACACAAAACTGAACTCGGTAGGCAACCGACATTCTGTTGACGGTCCTGATCAATATGTTATATACCACCAATATTGATTGAGAAAAAAGAAAACCTTACACATCTACACGTATTAGGGAGAATAATTTTTTCAGGATTTATAAGTTAAAACCCAACTAACAAGGGAATATTCTGGGTTACTTGGCGAGAGAAGGTACGGGTTGCGGTATAGGTAGCTTTAGAAAAATGCAAAATGACAAACCAAGCAAACTGAAGGCCCCAAACCAACACCAACACGAGGAAACCCATGGCACCACAACGGCCGAGGCCAACCAGAGTCCGCAAAGTTAGGTGGTGGTGGTGGAGGCTACAGCCTTACTGATCTACATCTGGCCGACTTGTCTGGCCCACCTCTCTTGTGGGTGGTTGCCATTAATACTAGGAGGAACGCGGTGGAGTTTGATCGGGGAATATTTCCTAGAACCAACCATTCCACCCTACATAAAGAAGGGACGAGAGCCTCACTCCCTCACCCCACACAACATTTGTATATTCACACACTTCACTCTCTCACTCCCACTCTTAACCAGTCACTTAGTAGGTTGGAGCAGGCTAAGAGCAGCTTGAGGGTTTGTCTTCTAGGAAAAAGTTACTCTTAGAAATACGGTATGACTCACTCTCTTACCCACACAACATTTGTATCTTCACTACTTCACTCTATCCTCCCACTCTTAACTTGAGTCACTTAGTGGGTTTGGAGCTGAGCTAGGCTTAACCAAGAAGGGCTTGTCTTCTAGGAAAAAGTGCTACTCTTAAATACACTATGAAGAGTTGTTCTTTAGTGAGATTCTAATATCTTTTATATATAACCTGACCACATATGAACTAAGTATAGTCTTTGATTTTGTTTAATCTCGATATGAACTAGTCTATAATTGGTAAACTATATAATCTTAATGTTCTTAATTGTTCTTCATCGTTTATATGGTTTTGTATGATTCCAAGTACAAATAAGCGTTGGGATAACCGGTTGTTGTTCTTTTGGTTTTACCCATATTCTATCGATAAAACCGCCTAGTTTGCCTGCAGTTAAGTATAATTATCCTATTACGCGTGGCTAATGACACTTTGTACCTTGATGCCGGTAACATATTGATATACACATGGCTTTCACTTGTATAAACCCTTGGCTGCAATCCAACATCACAACCATAATCGAGGAACTGATTAAGCAAATACAAATCAAATACATGGAGCTGCGGCGGAAATAATATTACAAAAGAGTTCACAAAATAATATTACAAGGTTTGTTGGCGCAACTTTTGTCCGTGGAAATGTTATTGGTCTTGATGGAAGAAGAAGGTCTGGATTGTCGATGAAGCCCTAGCGATGTATGAAATGTATAAACCTTTTTTTGGCTGCACATGGAATTGTAGGTATGCATGCAAGTCATCAACTCCCACAATATATATACAATCAAGTATTTATGTCAAAAATCTTGTTTGTTATATTTGTATTTATTCTCGGCTTATCTCGAGAAAAAAAGAAACAAAGTTGGATGATGAGCTCAAGTGCATTTATGTATCGATATAGCCCGACTATCATTACAATTCTAACTGCCAGAAAATGTTCTTTCTATTTCAAGCCATCAACCATCATTCGGGTTTGGATAAACAGCGGTATGCATGCGAAGCCATCGTACCTTGGTTTGTCCATTCTAGCTCGTTGATCCATGGGGTCGAGTCCTGGCGGGTGTGGGTGGTTTCTTGTTTGCGGGCGCGGGCCCTAGTGCACGGGGCCTTCGGGATATGTCGGTGCCCTACGATGCGAGGTAGGCGGCGGTGGCGCAACCTGTGCGTCCCCTATCACTCCTCTTGTGCGAATTATTAATTTAGGAGTTCGAAGGTGTCTATCGGCTAGCCGAGACCGGCTGCTTGGGGCATCTCCACATCCATGACCACTCACTGTGAAGTATATCTTGATGGAGCTTATTGTTGTTCTTTGCACAATATATAGGATGAGCCTATGCAGAGGAAGCAGGTTAATCTTTTTATTCTTTTTATTATCATTTACCTCCATCCATGAGATTTAGCGGTGTGTGTGTCAGGGTTATTCTCTACTTATCTTGTTGCATCCCATTATGAGGCAATTACAGTATACAATCATGTTATGCTTTGTCCATGTTCACACGTTGACGATCGTGCTTGACCGTATTTTTAACATCAACATTCTACCAATAAAGGGGTTGGAGCCATACGCTTTCATCTGTAATATCTGCTTTGTGTAACGGCATTTGTTTTATGACTTGTCTTCCACGTCTGCAAAAATAATCATGTGTGTTGTTTTTATTCGTCAAAGGTATTTTAGGGTCATTGCGGATCTAAAACACACCCCAACCACCCCACGACGGCGACCCCACGCCGATCGAAGCACTCCGACACCGCTCTCCTCGCGGCCACGCCCTGCCGCCGGCGCCTCCGTCTCCCTCGCCGCGCCGCCGCTCTGCTCCCTGGCCAGCGCCGCCATCTCTCTGGCTGTGGCGTCGGCACCGCCGTCTCCCCTGGCGCGCCGTCTGGTGAGTCTTTCACCCTCACGCACGGCTTCTCTCCGGCGGTCCTGTCCTCGTCCCGTCCCCTCGCCCCCAATCGCGGCGGCACCCCAGACGAGCCACAGGCGGCGGTGCGCCGCCAGCCAGCGCACTTCAGGCAGCTGTGGGTCTGTCACCTGTTCCGGTTCCCCACCGCTGCCGGGCGTATCTCGCGGTAGCGGCGAGCCGCACACGAGCAATACTGACTCCTCTGTGCAGATCAAGCCGTCCCGCCAAGGTGAGTGTATCCTCTACCTGGACAGCGCAACTTTGCTGCGCACAAACATTCAGCGTCAACTCAATCCCCATGAGTGGATGCTTCACTCTGATTTTTTATGCAATTTAAAACTGCCATGGACATGCACACACATGCCTAAGTTGTCGACATAATCAAGCAATCAATAGCTGCAAATAGCTCCATTGAACATAACACCACATTCATGTTGCTGGATGTATTAATTTTACTTCTATTTTTACAACGTTTTTCTCATATGTATCCATTGAGCACTATGCAAATTGATTTTTAGCCCTTCTCATAGCAAGGTAGGCAGCTTACCGCGTACATGTTGGTTTGCAGAAGGCACATGCAATTCCATTCAATCATGCAATCCATTCTGAAACGGCCTGGTTGTGGCGACAGAAGTGAACTAGTAAAATTTAACTATGGTTGCAGAGCCTTCCATTTTGTTGTGACTGAATCTGAATTGAGGTTGCTAGTGCAGTACCACTTTGATAATCTTGTACTATTTTAGTAATTCACTTGATATCCAGGAAATTGCATGTTGGTTATATTGATTGCAGCTATAAGATGGAGTACTCAATAATTTTTAATTATCTCAAGTGGAGTGCCAAAAATATCATTGAGTTTCAACCTTGTGATGTGCTTTTGAAAAATCAAACCAACTGGTTAGCTTTGAAAAACTTCGTAAGCACTGTGACAAAAAACAAAAGTGTGATATGGCTTCTTGCAAGCTGTTATTTTTACGTGTGAATGGCTGTTGCTATAATGAGCTAGGATGGCCCCTTCGCCTGAATTCTGAGAATGATCCCTCAATCTGAAGGCCGGCATCCCTTGCTCATTGGCATGCTGTTACCATTTTCATGCTCTGTAGTTAATGGGAATGTCTACAATTGCTCAATCTGAATAAGGAGAAAAGTTATTAGAACTTCCTAGTCATCGAGAAACTGTAGGATGGATTCCTGTTTCATGGAATTAGGAGTAAATTGTTTCTTTTTGTTATAATTGTTCTGTAGTTCATAAAACATTCCATGCTCACTGAACATGGAAGTACGTACAAAATGTTGCAAGAGAAGCAGTCAAGTAGGAAGTGGCCTGCGCTGGCACAATTTGATAATAACTCTGACGTGTTAGCTCTGGGGCATTTAGCTTGGTATTGAGAGATGAATAGTGCAGTAATTTTGTTCTGTTACAGGTCAGCCTGTTTTGCACAGCGGCTTTGTTACATTAGAATCAGGAAAGAGTATGTGTCTTCGAGAAGTACAATACATACATTGCATTTGTTTAAATGTATAATTCGGTATCGAGAGATTTATTCAGGAAACTGTAATGAGTAGTACATATCTTTGTGCAGTGAGATCGACTGAAGAAAGATGTATATCACAAGGGAACAGTTGTAGAGGGTTGTGGTCGATGATGAGAAAACTTTGTCACGTTTTTTCTTGCGGAAATAACTGCGACGCGGTATTATCCGCGGCAGTGTGATGCCTGCACAGGACGACAGTGTTGTTATGATAGGAATAGAGAAATTACGCCCGCGAATGAACGCTTTTTGATCTGTTTTTTGTTTTATTGACTTGCGATGTGCCATGGATATTACTGTCATCGACGGGTTCGAACTTCAGAGCGTTAGTGGTAACTTGTGACCTCTGGGCGGTTGTGCGTTCGAGCAGTAGACTTTCTTACATATTGTTTGCTGTTTTTTTCATTTCTTTTTGCCTATATATATGCAAGATGTTTCCGAATTTTGTATGATAAGGCATATTACATGAACCTCCCCTGTTCCCACTGAGTATGAATGACACGAACGCACGTTCTTCTTTCGTAAGTTAATGGCAAAGTGTCCGAGTGCTTATGAAGCGATCAAACTCAAGCAATAAGAAGAAAAATTCAATGACGAAGGAGGACTACTCGATTAAAAACACTACGTTCTTACAGCTCTTCACATAACAAGGAGACCATAAGCTTAACTTGGCACAATATTATTACGATTGAATTCACGAGAGCAGTACATAGTGTCGACTTGATGTGTGAAGATCTCAGGCTAATACAGTCATTGGAAATAAAAAGTAAAAAATACATAGTGTCGACTTGGCGAAATAGTTTAAGAAATCACTATATAAGAACGACAATAAAACTAAGATAGAGAAACTTAAACTAATAACATGATGAAAGGCGACCATATGCGCCCGGTTATTAATTCTTTGCCGAGGTCTCCGACCTTCCTTTTGAAGAGATCCTCAATAGTCTTTTCATGCCGGAGTTATGATCATTGCTTGCTGATGGAGGTGGTTGTTCAGCACACTGCTTGTTTTTTGAGCATCTTAAACTGAGCTGGAGTCATTTTGAAAATGAACATTCATGAACTCCCTGAGAAGTGTCAAACAAAAGCAATAAGAAATTTTCTGAATCATGTATTCCACTAACCTTAAATTATATGATCCCAAATCCAAAACTTACCATGCATCAATTGATGTATGCATGAAGAATAAGCTTTTGATTATTGTTTGGTTGACCGGTGGTAGCTTTTTTAATCAGGGGCCCAATAAAAAAGTCCATCCAAGAGAGTCTTTTAGGGACTAATAAAGCAGAAAGAGATCTACAGAGCCGATGTTTGGTTTTAGTAGGAACTAAAGGGACCAGTCTCTAAACCAAACATGCCCTTAATGCATCAATTCAAGTGAACTGACTAACTCTTCTTATTGGCTGAAACAAAAGCTACCCGGATTGGAGGATCTCTTGAGAACGAAACAAATACTCATCATCGGAACTCGAATCCATACACCCAAACATGCATCTGTCAAAGGTACCAATTGGCTGATGATAAGTTGTTAAAATGAATAGTCAAGATACACAAGAACTAAAACTGGATACCGAGACTGAGATTACCTTGTTGCTAGTAGGATTTCCCTTCCCTGTAGTAGTACTCCTTCTATGATTGATATCTGCATCAGATTTTGCTTATGTTGTAAACCGATTTCATGCTTAATAACCCACTAGGATCATGCCACGTGCGTTACTACCGGGTGTTATATCGTTGTCACACTTCCGTTCAACAGGACTTATATCTTGTTAGGCAATAAG
The DNA here is from genome assembly GCA_015847255.1 of Hyparrhenia diplandra. Taxonomy (NCBI): domain Eukaryota; kingdom Viridiplantae; phylum Streptophyta; class Magnoliopsida; order Poales; family Poaceae; genus Hyparrhenia; species Hyparrhenia diplandra. The sequence continues at coordinate 6,819 of JADLZK010007813.1, forward strand.
CATTTCAAGTAATTGCTGGATTCATAGGAATAAGAAGTGTACTGGATTTGAGCTCACAGGCCCAATTTTCATTATGGTCCACCTTGGATTGAAACTCCTTTAGATCACCACCATCATTCAAAAATTTCACCTAATTGAGGGTCATCGAAAAGCACTTGATCAAGTTGATAACCATCGGAAAAGTAGCCTACAAGGAAAGTGAGGGCAGAGAGATCAACACCAAATCGTCGGGCACAAGGGAAGTAGGGGCGAGAGATCAACACCCAAATCGTCGGCTGCTGCTTCTACTAGCCCGGTGATGGCGTCGGGCCCCTAGGCTTCCGTACGAGGTCTAAGCAGCGAGTGGAAGTTACCATTCTGAAAGACTTGGCCGCGACCAATGCCGGTGTGCATGGTGGCGGCTATAGCGGCAGCGGTGTGGCGATGCGGCTATTAGCGAGGAAGGGCACATTGGATTGCGAGATTCAGCGAGGGTGCGCTTGTAGAAGCGTCGGCCTCCTTTTCTCCTTCCTTCCATTTAGTCTACGCATTCCAATGTTGTGATCAATTCTTGACCTAGTACCGTATAGCGTTGGATTATTTTTAATACGATAACACAAATTTAAGATAGGGAGCTCAAATCCGTTGACTGCAACAGCACAAATGTAAAATCAAATTTTTATGTGTCCATATATATTAGATAGGTGCTACTAAATTTAAATTCGTCCAACAAGAAATCCACCGACTGTATAGCCACCTATTGATAGGACAACAGAAATATGTTAGAGAGAGATATTGATGTTAATATTGAACTTGTTTTCAGTTAGTAATTATGGCTTTATATCTCCAATAGTATTGAGCACATGAAACAATTGTATTGGTTATTTGTCTGAGGATACCTTTTCTAAGAAAGACCAACATACAATGAATTAGTGAAAGTGTATAGAGCTAAGCACCTGTAAATTGGGAAGTTAAAGAACTGTACGTCATTGTGATGAAAAGCTAAATCTATTCTCAAATGTATTTTCGAGAAAAACTATTCTGAGAAAATATATCATTCTAATCATGTATCTGCATTTACATTGCGCTATTTGGTTTTCTCAGATTTTCTACTAAGAAAAATCGCTTAGCGTAAAATTATCATTCTAGGTCTGATCTACCAGACTACAATGACATAGATTCAGTTATGAACTCCAAAATTAATCTAGTTCAGTTTAGCCATTCTCAATCAAAACAATGGGCACAACTATGTAGATTGTGCAAGATCCAATTTTTATGAACAAGAGAGTAGTGTGCGAAGGGGATGATCTTTCACGGATCTAATATAATCCAAAAGCCAACCATAGCGATGCCAGGGGTGGGAAGAATCGTTGTGCTGGCATTGGGCAAGCTGTTGTCCTGAATTGCAGAGTTGGATTGCATCTCGGCCTTCTCGGGACATACATATCCAACAATCAAATTCCTACAAAAACTTTGATATCAAATCCAATAATTAGTAATGACTAACAGGGTTCTACACAGATCAAGACAAACCAATCCAAAAACTCAAATGTGAAAGAAAGGTAGACAAATCGGAGCTAGTGAGACCATAAATAGAAATCGAGTGGGAGAGTAGTCGATCTGTACCTAAGATCTGGTTGGTGCTGTAACTCAATCGTCTTCGCTGCTGGATCTGGATTAGTTTGCCACCGGCTGATCATGACTGGTGATTGGTGATCATATTGTAGCCACTGAGGGGGAGGAGGGCAGGGAGCGAGATGAGAAGGTATTAGGAGTTAGACTACTGCAAGATCAGGGAGCAGATCGTGATGAAACCGCCGACCCAAAAAGCCCATAGTGCTCGTGCTTGGTACAGAGCGACCAAGTCTTTGACGCTGAAATAAAAATAGGAGGAGCGGTTACTTAGGCGTCGATGTGAGTTGTGTCTGGCTAAATTTAGGAGTGCTAAATTTTTGGAGTACGTTGCATGTTACATGGGGTTCCTGTTGTCAGCGCCGGGCCACGTGTATCGCGCGGAGGCGAGGTTAAATCCGGGGTGCGGTGTTTTTAACGCGGAGGCGGGGTTAAGTCGGGTGGAGACGATTCCATTTGGGTCTTTTTAGTAGTATAAGATTAAAACTTGTAGGTACTAGAGGAGGGAAGACCACAAAGGAAGACTAAAAATGATTGGAGATTCTGATGGAGGTGTGCATTCGGGGACGACATTGCCCAATCCGTGATGAAGCCCATGATCGAGTTCCTTGAGCAGACCGGGTCGTACCTCAGTCACCATCAGCACATACCCGTACAAAAATAATGCCAAGATCCACACCTCATGACGCAAAAATATGCCAAGATCCACACCTAAAGACGCAAAAATAATTCCACGTACAACAACCCTATGCTAATTAAACTGAAACAGGGATGTATCATACACCTATACCCGTGTTGACCGGAGTACGTGGGGACTTGTCTCCATCTCCTGCCGTGTCCATGGTGCTAGCGCCGATTGCAGGTGATGAAGTTGCCTTTGTTCGCTGGAGAAATTGAGACAGAATTGGTAGATGTAGAGAAAGAGCAACTACACCGGGAACGTGGCGACTACGATCCTATAATTACGCGCGGAGATCGTGGCTTCAAACCCCGCTTCCAGTTAGCCCCGTGTTTGCCAGCCGGGCGGCGCAACTGGGCGCGATGGGCGATTCTATACCCCTGTTTTTCAGCGGGCTAATTGGGCCGGCGCGGTAGTGCACTATTTGGAGTCGAATCTGGCATAGCTGTCGCTGGCCCATGGAACCAATAAGCAAACCATTTATTCTTTATTGAATCAAGAAATAATTACAGTAATAGATAAACTTGCTCTGAAAAATTGCACAGTTGTACATAACATCATAATTTAGCTTCATAAACATCCTATTAAAGTTTCGAGACGATTTAGAGATTGTGGTGATACACATATCTCATATGTAACGACATCTCTCACATAGTCACGTTAGTCGTTATGATACATGTATGTCTCTGTGAGAATGTGCACCACCGCTTCATCGGAATCAATTGAAACTTTTTCTTATAATTATCCACCATAATGGAGTGTCCATGCAAGTTTTTGGACTTTTTCTACCTAGCATAGTGTATTTTTAACATTTATTCTTTATTAAATTAAGATATAGTAATAGGTAAACTTGTTCATTATACAAATGCATGCAACATCATAGTTTGGCCTATACACCAAAATGGTGTGTCCATGCAAGTTTTTTAGATACCTAGGTTAGGATATTTTTAACATTTATTCTTTAGTAAATCAATAAATAATTACAATAATAGGTAAACTTGCTCACGAAAATTGCACAAATGCACACATCTTAGTTTGGATCCATGAACGCCCTATTAAAAATTTTTATATGATTTGAAGAAAGTGGCGATACACATCCTAATGAAACATACATGTCTCACATATACTCAATGTTACTTAGCGAGACATGTAGTTCAATGTATGGGATATGTAGTTCCACATTCACAAATTCATTAGAATATTACCGCCATGCTCACACACCAAAAAGTTAAAAATTAAAAGAAGTGAGCTAGTAAGTCTGCTTCGATAGATGTGGAGGGCTAATATATTTAATTATTGCTCTATTTTTCTGGTCGCAGGCTAGGCCCCTTCACAGCCCTAGTGCTGCTGGACCCGAGCCGACTAATTGGCGGCCCAGAGCTGCTGCTCAAAAATCATTTAATGTCTTCTAGGCGTACTTGGTTTTTCAGCGATGGGCTCCCAATGCGGCTGGGTGGCTTTGCTTCGATTCCTCACTTCCGACTGACCGCGCTCTCGCCCGCTCCCACGGGCCACGGACCGAGGGATAGCAATGGGCTGTGGCCCATAGAGACAAAGGGAGAGAAGTCCGAGAGCGGGGATAAGGAACTCAGCTTTTTAGTCCCACCACGCTTGCGCTCCAAGGCGCGACACTGCTTAAAAAGCACAGGCGAACAGGCCACCCTGAACTTCTCTATAGCTCTGCTATGCTCTCAATATGGTCTCAAATGCTTGTTGCATTGTTGCCTGTGCTCGTTGGGTCAGCGTGGCTTGGTTTAGAGCATCATGGCAAGCATTTTGACAACTAGCGTGCAAAACATATACTCTAAATTTCCACATAAACCCTAATCTTAACTTAAACCTTGAATCCTAAACTAAGTCTAAATCTAGACCCTAACCACTAACAACGGAGTGGGACTCCTCTCGTCATAAAGACAAAAACGATATATGTGCTACAACACATAGTTTGTGGGAATTATATGTGCTACAAACACATAGTTGTGGGAATGAACCCCTAATCAAATCTAGATGAGTGGGACCTCTCCTGGCCATAAAGGTATAGCTACAACATCTAGCTTGTATGGCCACATAGCGTTGTGGGAAATTCTTCCGCTAACCTAGCCGCCGTTTTGAAACTAATCATTTTTGACAAATGCATTTATTTTGTAATTTAAATTTTTTTATGTTCAGATATCGCATTTATTTTGTAATTTAAGTTTATTTATCTTGAATACAGAATTGTAAATACAAATCCGACCTTAAAATATACAAACTCAGATTCACATAAAAGTGCACTGATGACATGAGAGTTGCTCTGGGACCCAAATATGGGCCCTGGGTGACATTCTCTTAATAGCGAAGCCACGCCCGCCAAGGCTCCGCAAAAACTCAGCCTACCATCATCCCCCGATACAAGGATCCGCCCGCAAATGGGCGGGCGACCGTGCCTAAGAGCCATAACGACAAAATTAAACCGAGACGCCCCACAAGCGCTCCATAGGAGTCGCCACGACGGCGACACCGAGTAAAATACTCGCTTTAAATCTACAAGCCGTGCCCACGACCAGCTTGTCTTTCCTCCATGACCAAACCGCCGCCAGGCGACAACCCGTGAATGACAAAGGTCGAGGAATTTCACGTAGCGAGTGACCGTAATGCTCACGTCATCGCTTGTTAATCGACTCCAAACCTCGGACCCACCCGACCGGTCCCGCCCGGTGGCAACCCGGGCGCTGACGCCGCCGCCCGAGGGTGGCCTAGCCACCCCTATTTAAAATCCCCGCCCCAGGGCACCCAGCCCCTCCATCCCGAGGCGGTCCAACTATCTCACCTGTGGATCCCAGACCCCCGCATGGGAGGTTCCGCCCGAAGGAAGGGAACAACCGCATTCAATGTGGTTGCACGCCACTTCCATATGGCGGTGGCCATCGACGCCCTGGCCAACCAACCTCGCAAATCCCACCCCCAATCCGGGACCGATGGGGACACAAGCCGAGCCGGTGGACGATTACGACAGCCGCAAGACGAAAACAGGGTAACACTGTTCATTTCCCGTGAACTACCGCCAAGGCGCCCACGTGGGCCACCGGGCGCACAACACGCCGCTATCAACCATCCTCGTCGCCCGCTATGCGCGCGGATCGCGGAGGGACGCCACGCACCGGGAGTGACCCTCAAAAAGACGCCTACCATCGGATCAAGACGCTGTCGTCATCAAGCCAACACCCGAAGCAGAAGCCAACCCTCGCTGCACAAGACATGCAACCGCAGCCGGAATTAGCCACCTAAAGGCCCACATATGTAAACATTACTTCCCCTCTTCCCACTATAAAAGGGGGAGTAATGCCCCATTAGCGGGATTCGAGGATCACTTTATTCGGAGGATCACACCCGCCAGATTCTAGCCGCACAACCACCACCACCACCACGATCGCGAGGCTTGAGGCCGTCTCCCTTGCAACCGCCCAGAACCCCTACTACAGGCTCTCTCCCCTTTGAGCGCAGGTAACACGAGCAGACTCTCACCCGGACCGGACTGAACGGGGCCCCGGCCTGGTGGCCCGTGTCCAGATAAAACCGCCGAGGGCACCCGGTGTCCATCTTGCGCTACGCCATTGGGAGGGGGCACACGCGATACAAATTTTTATTGCCGGCACCCGAGGCGCCCGCCGCTCGGGAAACGCCGACGATTGCGCCCGGGTAGGGAGCGCGTGTGCAATCCGCATCCCCATCGGCCCTCATTGCGTTTTTCCGCCTTTGTTTCGCCCCTGCCCGCCGGAGCCCGAGCTCCCGCCGCCGAACGCCGCTGCCCGGAATCTGCCGGGGTTCGTTACGGCTCGGCCCGCAACTACGAGATGCTCCTCCCGTCAGCGCGCGGAAAGGAGAGGGCGGCGTCTCTCGCGACGGCGCGCCACCACCACGGCCGCCCGCAAGACGGCAAGGCGAACACGCCGCAAACAAGCAAGGCGCATTTTGGCGACTGACCGGAAGTCCGACCATGATCCCCAAGACCGACTCCATAGGAGCCCCTGTGCACACCCCGAGGCGCCGGCAGATCTTTCTCCCGGCGTTGCACGCGGGCAGATGCCCAAACCCTAATCATCGAGAATGCCCCCACGCCGGCAGCACTCCGGGAAGAAACCCTAGAAATCTTCGCCGTGGGAGACTTCCATCGAGGCCGCCGCAAGGAGAGCACGGGCCACCCCCCTCACATTCCACTCGGAACGCTTATCCCACCGATGACACGGGCTGAAGAACGATCCCGCCAAAGGATGCCGCGAGACCGCCTTGCCTCCCTCGCCCAGAACGATTGGGGCCTGGTCCCAAGATCCGACGGAAGTCGTACCGACCGGAGAACTAAACTTCCTCCTCGCGTTTCGCCCCGGATCGACGACGAGGGCGACCTATGACCCCACACGGAGCCTAGCGTAAGTCGCGCGCAAGAAGACGGCCACCTCACCGGCGTCTCCGACGGAAGTGGTGCGTACCTGCCACGGACGGGGCGCCGCGCACTCGGCGGCTTCCGCCCTGTCCGCCCGCCCGTGGCGCGACGGCACCGGCCGGCCGTAACGCACTATTTGGTGATCTACAAGAATCCATCCGCCGCTGAATCCGCACGTCTCCGGCCAAGCGGAGCGGAACCTTCTCGGCGAGGCGAGCTCACACGCCGGCCTCGAGGGCACCCTGTGCTCATGGCATGTGAGGCGCGATGGACGTGAGCACCTCCACTCCACGACATAGCGGCCCTCGTTCATCAGAGCCGGCCAACGCGGCAGCGGCCGCCGCCATGCCGGTAATGTCGCGGAATGCCCGAGCCTCTACCGCCGAGGGAAGAGCATTCGCGTGGGACCTCGACATCGCTCGACGGGCTCTTTGCCGCGGCGCCAGCGAAAAACTCCGCTTCCGTGATCGGCCGCGACATCACGACGTGGCGGGAGGAATGCGGGGCGAGTCGGTAAGGCTCCGTTGGGCTGAGCGAGCAAGCCTCGGCAAGACTGGCCTGAACGCCGGTCGACAACACAGCACCGCCCGCGCTTTGGGAACGCATGGAAACCCCGCCGAGACCACTACCAAGGCGACCGCGACCTCGGGAAGAAATCGAGCAACGACGGGTTCGGCCGCGCAGGGTGGCTCGCCTCGGGACGACCAACGGGGCCGAGGAGCACAAGCGCGCCCGGGAGAGATCGTGGTACTCCCAGAACCTCCTGGGCCCTGAGCCTTCACAAGGGACATCGAGAGCACCACTCCCGCTCAGGCCTCCGAGCCATCTTGAGAAATACTCGTGGGAAACTTCCGAGGTATGGGTGGCCGACTATTGGCCAGCATGTCGGTTGTAGGGGCACATGATGACAAAGTAATAATCGAATTTGCCCCTCGTACCTTCTCCGATTAGCCTAGGGCCTCGGCCTGAACATCTTCCACTGCACCATAGCAAATTGGGTACTTGGAGAGAACCTTCCGAGGGAACTCCAAGGCACATACCGCGCCCAGCAACTCATGGGACCTCCGAAATCGGCTTAAGAAAGCCCGACGAAGTCCCTCGTGACTATATCCGGCGCTTCCGCAACGGACCGAGCCCTAATGTGACGGATTCGCATATCATAGGGTTTTACCGCACTCCACGTGCCGAGATCCGTGAAGAAGCCGGGCGCCGGACCGACCGAGCTCAATGAGCCGATGGACATCGCTAATTAAGTTCGCTAGTGGCGCAGGAAGCCGTCGGCCTTGTTCAATCTAGGCTCGCAAAAGGAAAGCAAGAAGGAAGAGGAGCCCGAGGGTTCCCAAAATTTCTGAGAACAAGAAAAAGAAGAAAAAGACAAGAGCCGCAAGGGCAAGGGCCAGCCCTCTGGGTTTATGAGATGAGGACATGGTGGTCGCAGCCGACCGCAAAGGAAACCGACCCCGCCACAGAGACCTTCGACAAGATGCTCCAAGAAGCCATGCCGTAATCACAAATTTTCCCCGCCAAGCACACCCCCGAGGAATGCAAAAGGGTGCGCCAACATTTCGCTAAACTCAAGGCCATTCTCGAGGGGAAGAGGAAGAAGAGCCCGCGGGCAGCGCCGAGGGGAACAAGGCTTTTCCGCAAGGTGAACAATGCTATCTTCGGCAAGAACACCAAAGAATATGTCGATAATGGGCAACGCAAGAAGGAACGCCGAGAAGTGTACGCAGAATCGAGCCGGTAATCCCGAAGTCGCAAGAAATGGTCGGATCAAACAATCACCTTCGACCAAATGGATCACCCCCGCACATCCCAAACCCGGGCTTATCCACCCGGTAGTGATCCCATCATTGCCAACAACACTGCCTCACCAAGGTCCTCGCGGACGGGGAAAGCAGCCCTCAACCTCATCTTATGAGGAAACCCGACCTCCCCGGGGTGGACAAGTCCAAGATCCGTCCAGGGGGCTGGCATTCAACGGCGTTGTCCCTAAGCAAACGAAGCCCCCCGCGCATTGACCGGTTTCGCTTCGGCCGGGGACCCCCTCCAACTTCGTGCAAAGAAATCCTACCTTCGAGATCCCTGTCCGAGGTACATACCACGCACTCGGGCGCCCCCGCTATGCCAAATTTATGGTCAGCTCCGAACCACACCTACCTCAAGCTCAAGATGCCGTGGTCGGCGGGTGTCATCAACCGCCCCGCGACCATCACGCATAATGCACGCGACGCGGAGAGCGTGGAGCACGCCGAGGTGCTGGGCCATCGCCGAAGCACTCATTGCCGACGCAAAAAGAAGAGCTCGACAAGATCACGGGCGAGAACGGCGCTGCCGCCACGCCGGAGCTCGAGCCCTTCGCACCAAGAATATCCCACTCGATCCCAAGAACCCGGCGGAGAAGCCGGGCCGACCATCAGCCGAGTCGATCCAAAATAGGAAGCAAAGGTTCGCCGACTCCGCGCGAACCCGCCAAGACGTCGCAGATGGGGACCTCGGACATGCCGGGTATACCGAGGATGTTGCCGAGCACTCCCTAGACATCCCGGCTCGCTCAAAGGGGCCATGTACGCTGCGCCGCTTTGACGATGCCAAGCTAAAAGATCATCTACGAGGAGAGATCCACAAGCTACCGGAGGCCGATTCATAAAAGAGGTGTTCCACCCGTAATGGCTATTAATCCTCGTATTAGCAGAGAAAAAAATGGGAAATGGCGGATGTGTGTGGACTACACTAGTCTCAACAAAAGCATGCCCGAAAGTTCCCTTCCTTTGCCTCGACCGATCAAATTGTCACATCTAATCGGGCCAAAAGCAGACTTTGTCTTTTCTCGATGCATACCGGTTACCATCGCTTCAAAATGAAAGAGTCCGACCAGCTCGCGACTTCCTTCATAACACCCTTCGGGGATGTATTGCTACTCCCAATGCCTTTGGGTTGAGGGAACTGGGCAACATACCGTACGCCAGCATGCAATCATCTTCGGGAACCCCATTGGGAGGATCGTAGAGGCCTGCGTCGATGACATATGGTCAAGTCCAAGAAACCATGACCTGGGAGACCCTGGGAAACCTTCGAGTGCTTGAACAAGAAGGAGTCAAACTCAACCCCAAAATGCGCATTTGGGGTCCCCCAGGGATGCTATCGGCTTCATCACCACAACCTGGGCATTGAAGCAAACCCAACCAAGGTGGATGCAATCACGTAAGATGGGGCCAATCCGAGACCTCAAGGGAGTTAAAAAGGTTCTGGGTTGTCCTGGCTTCACTGGTGTTCATTTTCGCCCGGGAAAGGGGATTTCCCTCACCGCCTCCTACGCTAAGTCCGGAAAGCACTTTGCTCCGGGGACCGAGGGTCGGTGAAGCCCCAGAACCTCAAGAAGATCCCGACCAACCCTCCAATATTGGTGCCACCAAAACCCAGAGAGACCTTGCCTCTACGCCAGCTGCCCACTACCCGTAGTCACTAAAGGGTCGAAGTTGAGTCCGCCGGAAGTGGAGACGCTGCCGCCCAACGCCCCGCTTACTTCCACTGGAGGTACTTTCCGGACACAAAGACTCAGATACTCGCCGATGCAAAACTACCGTACGCCGCCGACGCAGCCAAAGAAAACTTCGCCATTACCTCACAATCTGTTCGCGTGCCGTGGTATCTTTCGCTCCTGGAAAATCATCCGTAACCGTGAGGCCATGGGGAGAGTGGCGGCGGGCGTAGAGCTCATGGGTGAGACAATCTCGTTTTGCCTCGCAAGGCGATCAAGTCTCAAGTCCCGGGCCGACTTTGTGGCCGAACGGACCACACACAACTCCCCCCCGGCGCCGATTCAGCCGAAGTGTTGACCATGTACTCGATGGATCCATGATGAAGGCAGCGGTCGGGCTTGTTTTCATCTCACCCCTCGGGTTCACACGCAGGTACGCCATCCGTTGCACTTCCCAAAGATCCAACAACGCCGCAGTAATAACGAGGCGTTAGTCAACGGTCTCGTAGATCGGGCGGCCACCGATCCGACGGATGGAAACCAGAGATTCCCAGCCGTCATCGACTGTCATGAAGGCTCCTCGGCGCGCTATGACCCCTAAGATGGAAGCATATTGCCGAGAAGTACGCAAGCCGGAAGAAAAGTTTCATGGGCTCAACAATAAGCTAATACCCCGGAGGCGATAAATGAAGCCGGGCGGACGTAATCCCGCTAAGGTCGCGGCCACCGAGGTACCGCACTTCCAATGTACTTACCCGAGATCTTCAACGAACCCTGGCCAAGTATACCCTCTTGAAACACCCCTGGGCTCAAGAAGACGGGCGCAGAACAAAAGCCACACCCGAGGCCATGGCAAGCCGACCAAGCCCCGACCGAGGAACTCTATTGGAGTACCACCCCAGGCCAATTACCCGAGGACAAGATCGAGGCACGCCAGCTGGGCCCCGGCGGGCAAAAGTCTTCGTATTGATTCCGAGACCCAAAAGAATTATACAAAAAGGGAGCCTCGGGATACATGCGATGCATACCCTCGGGCGGAAGGCAAAGATCCGCTTGAAGACACCCACCAAGCGAGAATGCGTCATCATGCTCGCCCGAGACCCTAGTCGCAAAGTCTTCGCACAAGGCTTCCGTGCCCCGCGTAATGGACTGAAACCAAATCGTGCGCACCGCAAGGGGTGCCATTTATGCATTAAAAGACACACCTTCCTGCAAGTCCCTCCAAACCATACCTCCAACATGGCCGCTATGTGGGGCCGGGCATGATCGGGTCCCTGCGTACGTGGCTGAGGACACACTCATGTCTTGGATCGCTATTGACAAATCCCTCCGTGGATCGGGGCCCGAGCCGTGGTGAACCCTATTGCAGGAGACGGTGAAATTCCTTCACCAACATCATTTCCCTTTGGAGTCCCGAACTCCATCATCATGCATAACGGAACCAACTGGGGAAAGAAGTTCCTCGATTTTGTGACGACTACGCGATCCGAGCTCGACATCATGTCGCGGGCCCACCAAGACCAATGTGGCCAAGTAGAGCGCGGCTAAATGGCATGATCCTATGTGGCCTCAAGCCGAGGATCTTTGGTCGCCTAAACCCCAAGACGGAGGAAGTGGTACCGTGAGCTACCACCGTACTATGGAGCCTTCTCGACAACGAAAGCCGAGCCATGCAAAGCCACCCCGCTTTTTCTTGTCTATGGAGCCGGCGCCTTTGCCCTACGTATTATTGAACATGGGCTCCGAGGCCCGAGCCTACACCGAAAGCAAGGCAACCAGCATGTGAGGCAAGACCCATCGACTCTGCCGTGAAGCCCGAGACGCCGCACTCCTACACCCGCAAAGATACCAGCGTGCACTTCGAAGTATCACGCCAAGCCGCTGCCTCGAGAGAGTTCCCAAGTCAATGACCCCGCATCAAGCCGAGACAAAGCCGAACAAGGGCGCGCAAGCCGACGCCACTCTGGGAAGGGCCTTATTTCATCGCCAAATACTAAGGCCCGAACTTACAAGCTCAAGAATGAGAAAGGCGTAAGTCTACTCCAACGATGGAACATAGAACAGCTACGCCGCTTCTACTCCCTTAACTCGCATTACATAAAGTTGAAAACACGTGTTTTTTCGCCAATAAAAGATCTACATCTTTACTTAAAATCAACTTTTGTGCATTAACTCAAGGGAGTCTTTTAGCCTCGCCCAAAGACATGGCTAAACTCCTCGGGGCTACCCGGGACCCCTGGGACCCTCCCTCCTCATTTTTTTTTCAAAACTTTTTTCAAAGAAAAGTCCCTCGCGGCGTATACTCGATCGATTGTTTGCCGCGAAGGTTGCTCTTCACGCTTAAAATCCTAAGTGAGATAGCCAACTAAAACGGACCGGCCACGAGGCACCCGTGCTCACTATCTTAGAACGAGAAGTCCTTTGTTTAAGTAGCCGAAGCAAACGGATGCCGCCGAGGCACCCGTGTTCACTACTCCTTGCGAGCCGGATAAGGCAAGCAACCCGCCACACAATAAACATGAAATCCAAGGAACGCCACACCATCATGAACGCACCCGCTTAAGTCACATGCCTCGCAGCACCTGTTTATATACATATTTTCACAAATTTGACTTCTTCATACAAGGAGGAGTTCACATGCGCGGGCCTCATCCACGGCCAAGATCACGCACGCCTTCCGAGACGGCACCCTTGGCAAGAGTATCCCTGTGGGGCAGGCCGACCGCCGGGCGATCCTCGAGGCGACGCCCAAAGATCTCCGCGGTCCCCATAGCTTGACTCTATGGGGAGTACGGAGGGCATACTCGCCTTTCAAACGGAAGCCAACCGAAGTCGCTGCACCTCCACGGAGTCGTAAAACGCTTTGGTCTTGACGGCATCGGTAGCAGCCTTCGGCGGGGCGGGTCAAGGCCTCATCATCGGAGCCGAGGAAGAAACTGGGCCGCGACATTGTTCAAGACTCGGGTGCCGGAGTAGTTCTCGAGAAGTGCGAAGGAATACGCCTATGCATGTTCGAACGCGCCGGGAAGGCGTCCCAAGCTCGGACTCCAAGGAATCCGCCCAAGGAGCTCAAGTTTACCACGCCGAGGGCCCGATCTCCCAGTTGTCCGCCCTCCCGGGCGGCGGAAGTCCGACAGGTCTCTTCCACCTCCGGGCGTGATTCGGCGCCCGGGTCCGTGCCGCGAGCAAGCGTAGGGCCGCGGGGTCTCCACGGCCTCGGTCCGCCTTCTCCGCCTCGACGATAAGCACCGGTGACAATGTCCCAAGAAGATGAAGAGATCAAAGATGACAAGGCCTACGGGGGAAAAAAGACGTACCTGGCACTTCAGCCAACCCCAAAGATGACGCCATGCTCGCCGCAGTTTAATCTTGAGCTGGTCCTTCCTTCCTAAGGGTTTCCTGACACCAGCCCCCCCTGATGGTGTTCGTGGCGCCGCACATCTCCGCCGCTTCGCCTCCCCCGGACCTGTCCCGCCATTGGGCCTCCTTAGGGCCTGAGACCGGCTTCCGGCGGCCCTTCGGTCTTGGTCATCCGAGCCATCCCCGACACCCAAAATTCGCGCCGGCCTCGGACTCGCCTTGACGAGCCCCTCGCCCCTCCGTGGCCTGCGCCACCGGAGACCCCTCCTCGGCGAGAGCAGCGGAGCGGGTCGTCCCGCTCCGGGCCTCGACCAATCTCACCCGAAGCCCGCCCAAGGGCGTTCCTGCTCAAGACATTCCAGCGAAGGAGCTCGGACCTTTCCATGGCAAAACCGCCGGAGGCTCAAGAACGGAGCACCACGGATTACGACATACACAGAAGATGCCGCAAGAGACAACAGCCATGACACCACTGGGCTTCTAAGAAGGCGCCGGCGGCCGCCATCCTCGCAAGGCCGCTCGCGCCCACCGGGCGATTCGTCATGAGTCCTCCACGCCAGATTCGACTGTCATCAATCACCACGCGCACGACCCCCGAACGCGCACCCAAGGTCAAGGGAGGACCGCCCAGCCGAAGTTGGCTCCTGGAATGTCGCCCGCCAATCCCCCGCAGAGCTGAAACCCGAACCAATAGAAGTCCAGGGGCTCTTCACGCCGGCACGGGATCGCCCTCACCGGCTGCCGAAGACGACGCCGCCAAGGGCCACGCCCGCCCAGGTGCCCGGCAATGGGAAGTCGATCGACTTCTATGAGCCCCCTCGACCTGAGGAGCCTGCACACGCCAGCGCGCTGCCTCCGTCGCCAAGAGCCCTCCCGAGAAAACCTGCACAAAGGGAGCTTGGCTCCCTGAGGGGCGGCCTCGCCGCTGGCTCTTTCCAACAGCCCGAGGGCTCTCGGCGCCGGCTGATGTCGCGCCGCCTAATCGGGCTTCCAAGTTTGCCGCCATCGGGCCGGATGGACGACCCATTATCACTCTCCAGGCCAGCCCCTTCTCGAGGAGGGAAGTCTCGCTGCCAGTTCGACCCGATCCCCTCCAGAGGTTTCCGGGGCCACCCCCCGGGAAGCAACACCACACGGGGGCCCCGACGCGACGGAGGCGCACGCCTTGACGGGACGCATCCACGACTGGCCCCAACCGAGGCTCGCGACCGCCTTCGTGGCCTTTTTAGGGTGCAAGGTCGTGGTGGGGCCCCCTTCCTCAAGCAAAGAGCACATCGAAGAGAAGCCAAAAGAAACCGTAAGAAGCAACCGCGAGAATACAAAAGGACTCACGGCCCGAGGGATCGCCTTGGGCGCTGCCCGGCACCCGAAGGCCGCGACCGGGCGCCGCGACTTAGCGCGATGGGCCGCCTCCCTCCACGGGCTCCGCACGCCGCGGAGCCGGCCGATGATACGCCACCGCCGCCACCCCGAGCCGCACTTTGCGGGCCGAGGTACCCACATTGGGACGCCAGCTGCCTCCCCGAGCCACACCTTGCGTGCCGAGGTTCCCACGCCGATGCGCCGGTTTTCCCCTCCTTGCCGCGACTTTGCGGCGCCGAGGTACCCACGCCGTAAAACCTTGGGACCGCCAGGTCCCGAGGCCTTGGCTAGGAGGACCTTGAGGCTCGCCGGGCCCGCCTTCCTCCGAATCCCTGCTCGAACGGCCCCGAGTAGGTCGGCAATCCTGTGGCTCGGCCCAAACGGGCCCCCACGTCATCATCCGACGAGTTCACGGCAAACTCGTCCTCTCATCTTCGTCATCGCCCCTCCCCGGTGGTCGAGGTGTCGCGACTCGCCCTCGCCGCTCGTTGCTCACCGGCGGTTGGCGCGAAGCCACGCTCCTTCTTCTTCTCCTCCTCCTTCTTCAACGCCCGAGCTCGGCCCCGCCGCTCCGAGCGCGGCTCCTTCTCACGCGGCGCCTAGATCGGGCACGGGTGGAAGGGAGTCGTGGTAATTCGCTTGCACCCCCGCAGAAGACGAGTAAGGACCACCGAGATGGGAACCAGCAGCCACAAGACGGCACAAGATAACAAACCCGAGGACACTTACCAAAGAAATGTACCCACGGAGGGGCGATGGGGATCCCTCGGATATTAGTTGTGTGTTTGACCCCGGTGTCTCCTTTCACCCTCCCGCCGCCAAAGCACGGTGGAAAGCAGATCGGGTGACATCCGACATGCCTCAAGATTGGCAACCGGTGGAGGTCATCTCCGTACATGCACAAAGGGCGAGCCATCAACGCAACACCCGACGCCGGTGGAAAGCAAAGACCACCGCCGCCGTCTGTCTCACATTCCGCCTCCCCCGGCCGCAAAGCACCGCCTTCCTCAGCCGTCTGGGCTGACGAAAGTCGCCGCAGGGGGGACCCTGTAATCCACTTGTTCGGCGCCGCTTGAGGACACGTAATGTACGAGCCTCGCTCCCATTACGGCGTAGAACCACCGGGTCCCGCTGCCCCTTGTTGGAAGTGGTGAGCTTGGAAAGGATGTACTCATCACCGTTCGCTTCGGCTCGCTCCGATCTAACTTGAGCGCCAGGTCCACCGACGCCGCTAACGCCCTCCGCGGCTTGCCCTGACACCGGGTCGTGGTGAGATCCGCCTTGAAGAACCACAGCCAAAGGGTCCCAATGCGGCTCGATCCTCGTGAATCCTCAAGAGGTGACAAAGATAGCAGCCTTTGGGAGATCGAAGTTCGGGAAGATGATGAAGCTCAATACCATAATAGTGGAGGATGGCGCGAATGACCGCTCACGGCAGCCGAACCCGCGCCGATGAAGATCGACGCTCATCACGCAGCCATCGGGAGGATTGGGCTCCTCCGGTCCAACCGGCTATCCACCCGGCCGCCCCAAGATTATTGTGCTGGACGGCCAGCTCTTCCTCGACGAGGCGCTGAAGCTTTCCTCATCCGCCGACGCCCTCGCCACGCTCGGCAAGATCAGCACCTCCTTCGCGTGATCGCCGCCACCCGATCGCACATGGATGAAACGAGGACGGGAACCGTGACCACGGCGAACGCCAAGGCGCACGAAGCACAAGGCAAGTGAATCTCTCCCCTCAAATCTTCCCTTTAACTTCCTCTCTATTTCCTAGTTGCTCGCAAAGAAGAAGGCAAGGAGGCAATAGCGAGGGCAAGGAGTTAACCGCACACGCCCGCGACCTCACATTTATAGGGAAGGGAAGGCAAACCGCCGCCCGGCAAATCTAACCGACCCGGAATGGACGGCCCACGATGGAACGAGAACCGCCATCCAACGGCTCACCAAGCGCGGGGGGGCCGCCAAGGGTGATTAATGCACCATGACGGCTCGACGATCACCGCCTCGACGAGCCATTGTGGTATTACGCCCCATCGACTTCGAATCACCACGCCGCCTCAGCACGGCAAGGAGACTCGCCTCCCACCAAGGGGTAAAACCGCCCGCCATCCATATCCAAAGCAGGCGCCCCCTAAGGGGCAAAAAGTCGGGCCCGACGGCGTTCCCACCCCGCGGGAACCAAACAGCCTCGGCCGACGCGACGTCCGTGCACCTTACGCCTGCAGGTTGCCAAAGCCGGGCCCACATGGGTTTCAAGGGCCGCCTCAGGATAACCCGAACTAGGGAGGATGGAAATGCACACAAACCAGTTATACCCGGCCCTCCCGGCCTGGATTTAACGTGTTTAAGATCCGCGTGCCGTTTATAGAGATATCCCATCCGCGGGAGGCCAGCCTCGGGGTTGATCCGTCAAACCCCGGATCTCGCTAAACGGCCCGTGGGTTCTCATGGGGTGAATCCTAGATCACATAGCTCGCACTTTCGCCTTTCCGCGAGGGCATGGGCACCCCACTTAAACCGACCTGCCATAACGCTTTCAAAACGGCACACCACGGCCGGGCTTTCGTGGAGGTGTGTCTTCCCTCCTCCTCCCTCCTCGTGAGGGCGACAGGAGCCGTGACCAAAGTCGAGGAAGCCTCGGGAGACCTTGCGCACATGCAGGCCTCGCCGCCCACGCAAAGAACCAACAGACTCCGCACAACTAAGCGCAATATAGAGCCGTTCGATCTTGCCGACAAGTATGGAGATTTAAAGACCCGAAGGAACCCGCCATTCCATTCGAGGCCCTGGGTTACACTAAAACGGAAGCGCCTAGGCTCCACCCATTGTAGACTCAAAACCACCCCCGAGAAGAAAATGGCGACGGAATCCAAGACAACCCCGGGGCGAAGTCCCCACCGGGGCTCACACCGCTCGGGGACCCAAATATTGGGCCCCGAGATATTCTCTTAATACGAAGCCGCCGCCCGGCCAAGGCCCCAGAAAAACTCAGCCTACCATCATCCCGATACTAAGGACGCCCAAATAGTGAAGGACCGCCTAAGAGCCATAACGACTAAACGAAACCGAGAGACGGTCCACAAGCGCCCATAGGAGTCACCGATTTAAGCGACACCGAGTAAAATACTCGCTTTAAATCTACAAGCCTGTGTTCATTTGACTCAGCTTGTCTTCCTCCATGACCAAACCGCCGCCAAGAAGACACCTGTGAATGACAAAGGTCGAGGAATTTCACGTAAAGGAGGACCGTAATGCTCCACGCCATCGCTAATCGACCCAAACCGGACTCCACCCGGATCAGTCTCCGCTCGGGCAACCTCGCGGGCGCTTGACGCCGCCGTCCGGAGGGGGTGGCCTAGCTCACCACCGATCTAAAATCTCCGCCTCGCCTCTAGGGAGACCCGCGCAAATTTCTCCATCCTCGCAGGCAGCTCAACTATCTCACCTGTGACTTAGGACCTCGCATGGGAGGTTCCGTCCGGAAGGAAGGGAACAACCGATTCAATGTGGTTGCACGGGGCCAGACGATATGGCAGGCCATCGATACCAGTCAAATCAACTCGCCAAATCCCACCCCAATCCGACTAATGGGACACAAAGTCGGAAGCCGGTGACGATTACGCCGCATCGGGAAAACAGGTAACACCGCTTCATTTCCTGCATCCACAGCCAAGGCGCCACGCTAGCTGCACTGGCGCACAACACGCCGCCATCAATCCATCCTCCGGGCCGCCGCCATGCGGATCGCGGAGGACGCCTTCACGTACCCTGGAGAGGCATCCAGAAACGCACGCCTACCATCGGATCAAGACGCTGCTATCATCAAGCCAACACCCGAAGAAGCTAACTTTGGTCACAAGACATGCAACCAAAGGTACCGGAATTAGCCACCTAGGCGCCCACATATGTAAACATTACTTCCCTCTTCCCACTATAAAAGGGGAGTAATGCCCCATTAGCGGGGATTCGAGGATCACGATTCGAGGATCGACACCAAATAGCTTTTAGCCGCATAAACCACTACCACCACCACGGTATCATGAAAGGCTTGAGACCGCTTTCCCTTGCAACCGCCAGAATCCCCTACTACAGGCTTCCTCCCTTTTGAGCGAGGTAACACGAGCAGACTCACCCCGCCGACGAGGGCCCGCTGGGCCCAACTCGTGATAAAACAACCGTGTCCTGTCCATCTTGGCGCTACGCCATTAAGGGGCACACGCATGATACCTTTTTATTGCTCGCACTGAGGAGCCCGCCAGAATAACAAGAAGAATACCCCTGGTGTTACTCGACTAAAATCTTGACATGTCATCATGATTATCATAAAGCATGCATAATTAGAAAATTTGAAATGCATTGAAATTAAAATGAGTTTATATTTTAGAGAATGATTGTGCTTAAGAATTTTAGAGTGATTTAATGTTAATTTATGTTTTTGATTCTAAGTGTGATGTTGATGAGGGTTGATAGTATAGGTTGGGAATCTGAAATCCTAATCAAATTCAAATTTGAATTGAACTCCAAAACCCTAAATTCCATTCTTTTCTTTTACCCCTTTTTTTTTTATTCAAAATTTATAAAGAATTTGGGTATGGTTATTAAAGCAATTTTGTAGAGTTTTCAAAGTTGAACAAAGTTGGTATTTTGAGTTTTCAAAGTTTAGTTCAAAAAATTTAGAGTAATTTTGAAAACACCAAAACTAGGGTTTTGTCTCCCTTTGATTTAAAAACCCTATTTCAAAAATCTAAGCAAAATTTGCAAAAACTTTCAAAAGTTAGTTTGTAGATCTTGTTGAGATGAGCAAAAGTCATGTACAAAGTTTTTTCAAGTTGTTACATGATTTTAAAAGTAATTTTGAATTCAAATTTCAAAATTTTGAACTGCATTTCAAAAGTCATATTTAGAGGCCGAATTTGAAAATCTTCCAATTGTGAAAATTGTAGATCTTGAAAAATTAGGCTTAGTCACTTTTGGAGTTTTTCGTTCAGTTCAAATTTGGGGAGAATTTGATGAAATTCAGAAAAGGTTAGTTTTAGGCTACAAAGAAACGTGGAAAACCCCGTTTTCTCCCCATACGGCCGCCGGCCGCCGCCGCGGCGTTTCGCCGCTTTGGCCGTCCTCGTGGCCACCACCTACCCGACGGGTTTGCGACGTCGCCGCCTACGTGTCCAATGGTCCTTTGGGTTCTATAAAGCCCTGAGCCGCAAATGCTTCTTCCTTCCTTCTTCTTCCATCGCCATTTAAACCGAAACGCCCCTTCTTCAAATTGCCGTCTGCCGAAGCCCAATCCACAAATTTGACCTTGTCATCGTGTTCAAGAATCCTTGTGCGTCGTTTGAGCTAGCTCTAGTCCCGCCTCAGAGCTGCCAGGCCAAGGCCGTCAAGCCTTCTCCGGGCCGGCAGTGAGCCACAAGATCACCTCACCGGCCGCCAGTCGCCTTGGTGAGTCTCTGCGGCAAAACCGCTCTTGCCATCTAGCTTCGCCTTGATGATGTGGTCATGATGCGCCGGCCCGTTTCGACAACCACGCGACTGCATTAATACTGAACGCCACCGCTAAGTTACCGGGGAGCACGCCGTCAGCTGGGCCGCCACCGCCGCCGACCATCCTCCTCGCCTCGGCCCAAAACCAACGGAGCATCGCCGCCGGGTGAGCTTGTAGTCATGTCCGTCGATCCTTTTCTAGTTTTCAAGCCGTGGCCGCCGGAACAGCTTGCGCCGGCGAGCCGGCGTTGCCGCTCCGCCCGCGCTTGGTAGCCTTTAGCTAGGGGTCGGTTTGGGTTCGATTAAGTGGGGGAAATAGGATGCTTCCAGGTTGTTGGAGATGATGCTGGCTTTCGCCCGTCGTCGGGAAAGCTCGGGGAGCTCTTCCGCGCGCGTGGCAGCGCCCGCCATGGCCATGGCCGTCGGTGGTCATGCCCGGTGCCTTAGGTGTCGGGTTTTGAGCGTCGGCGTGTCTTGGCGAGGTCGTGGGGTCGCGTAGAGTCAAGCAGCGTCGGCCGGAGACCTCACACGCATGAAGTTCTCGCCGGTCAACCTCCCGGCGCCGCCCAGCGGTCGGCCTTGGTCGGAAGCCGCCTGCTCTTTGTAGCAGCAGGGGCCGGGCCGCATAAAGGCTGGGCCGCGGGATGTTGGGCCGGTTTCGCCCGAGGGTCTGCTTTTGTTTTAAATCTTGATTTATCTAATTTCCTTTGTTTTGAATAGTGCCGATTCTTTCAAAATTCATAGAAATTTTAAAATAGCTCTTTAAATTTGAAAATTTTTGTAGAAGCTTATTATGAGTATATGAATCCATGAAAATTTTAAACTTTGAATTTGAGTAGTTTTTGCATGATTTAAAAATACAAACTTTAATTGAAAAATGCATCTTCCTTGATTTTAATAATTATTTTATTTATCCAAAAATCATAAAAATTATTTTGGTACTGTTTTATGATGTGTCCTACTTGTATAAAAAGTTTGGAGTCGTTTTGAAATGTTTAAATTATTTTCTATCTTGAGCTCTTTTATTTTATGTGTTATATAAATTCGTTTAGTGACTAATTACTTTAGGTTTTTTGTGTGACTTTTGGGTTGTTTTGTGAAACTTGGATCATATCACAAATCAAGTGGTCCTTGAGAACTCCTTAGGCAATGGTGATGATATCTTGTAGAGTAGTTCAACAAGTTGGTTTTGTTGGGTTGCAACTTTATCGAAGGAAAGTTGTACTCAAGTTGTTATCATTTCATGCACCCGCAAGCATCATATTTAAATATATGGCATCATGTTGAGGCATACATTATTTCGTAGTGAACGTAGATCGAGAGTGTCAAGTCCGAGCCAGCCTCTCGAGGAGGTTCTTTTTTATTCAGTTGGAAGCGGTTCGGATTTCTCGGGTTTTCTCAAGAACTAGCTTATTCCATTAACTAAGGCAAGCCCCTGTTACATTAAACCTTTCCTTGATGTTTTAAAAGTTTTATATCACTTATGTCTATGCTATGTTGCATTAAGTAATTAGGAGTTGAGTAATAACCTAATTGCCGTGATACTATCCTTGTTATTTCAATATCATCCTTGATAACCCGCTTCTTTTCAAAAATACTTAGTGATGCTTAGCCCCGCTTAATTAGTTGCTTTTTCATCAAAAATAATTTAATTGAGAAGATGGTACTGCTTTTCGAAAAGAAAGAGATGTAGTGATGAATTTGAGATCTGACGGACGTAGGTTGAAGCCGCGATACCTAGCCGCGGTTTGTCCCGCGGTTGGTCGCTTAAGGACCGGCCCGCTGTTTGGCTTGTTAAGTTCGGGACTTTTGAACGCATGTTGCTCGAGGTCGCTTGGGTCAATGGCACATCCGACGGGTACACCCCCCAGGTCGACGAAACTAATCGCCACATGCCCCGTAAGCCCGACCCTGGGTGTGCAAATCGAACGGACAAATCCAAGACCGGAGTGGAGAGATGGCGGAGTAGCATGTACCCATCCCATCGGGTCAAACCGCCATTAAGACGGGGTAGGGAGGTGGGAGTAATCGTGCCTCGGTATGTATGGACCCAGTCCTGCTTTGGACTAACCGAGTGAAGGTTGATATATGCAAGCTTAAGTGCTGGGCATATGTCGTGGTGGTTAGGATCCTACCGGTATAATCGACCATGAATCGCCGCTTCTGCTCTATGGAGACCCGCTCTTCTATCATTCATCGAGTAAATGATGGAATTTGTTTTTGAGGAAAGAGGGTGGAATAAGAAAATATGTTTGCTCTAGAATAGATAATCTAGAGTATAAGAGCTACTAATCAATTAAAAATATTGAAAGTAAGGATACACTTTTTAGTAAGCTTTTCTCGCAAAAGAGTTTTGATTCTTGCTAAAGCCTTACCTTGACTCCTAAGACCAAGATTCCCGAAGTCTTCCCTTTTCTGGTCGGGTAAGTCTTGTTGAGTACCCTCGCATCGTGGTTCTTTGACCCTTGTTGCAGTGAGCTGGTCATGAGCAAAGTTTTGTTTTGGTCCTCGCCGCATGACGGTGTACCGTGAAGAAGAGGACGAGTAGAGTTGAACCCTGCGCAGGGTTGTCGCTGTTTATATGTATAATGTTACCCAATAATATCAGGCTTGTAATAATGATACTTAAGTTTGAGTATTTGAACAAATGGTTTGTAAACCTATGGTTATGTAATCCTTCCTACCGCACTGGACATGTATTTGAATAAAGTGTTGTAATACCGAGTGACTTGTTAATGAGATCCTGCTCGAAAAATTAATAGCACTTTCTAGATTATTGGGAACTCGTGCATAACGATCAGAGGTCTTAATGACGCATGATAAAGTGCATGTGGGCCCCTGTAATTTAAGAGGTTCTCATACACCGCCGCCGAAACGCCGACAAGAGTGATCGGACCACAATGTATGTTGAGTACTTGTCTGGCCATACGAAAGCACAAACCTAGCTACCGCTGGAGACATGAGAGTGTTCGGTTGACTTTATCATCGCGTTTTAACCTCGTTAGTCCACTGGACGGACGACATGTCATAGCTGTGGATTCGCTCCTATCATTTCAAGCTAGCGTTCACTATGACGATACATGTGAGTGAATGAATCACTTCCATTCACTTTAGTTCTATGACTCCACTCCTTGAGGTCGTGGAAACTAACTTTAGGTCGGAGACATGAGATGCCAGAGTGCATCTTGGCGTTGTTGTCGCTTAGAGTGTTAGTGCACTCGCAAAAATATGAGTGATCGGGTTGACTTTGTTATCATGTTATTAGCTTTAATAGTGCACTCGTAACACTGAGGGTGTGGAGGCTTAGTTCCTATCATGTCAGACCTAGTGGTTCAACACTGTAGCGACGACTGAGAGTGATAGGCCTATGAGGATGAGTGTCAACTGTGTTCGTATATCCTAGTGGTTCAACACTGTAGCGACGACTAAGAGAAATTCACCTATAATTTATTGATTTTCTCCTTTGCAGCATCAATCCATGGCGCTTTCATATCCCAAAGAAGTTCAAGACGCAATAAAGGAAGCTAAGAAAGAAATCAAAGACTTACATCTATCACCATGTAGAGCTAAGGAATTTTCGCGGACTAGGGCCATCATTAGGAACCACCAACACCGATCCATGCTAATAAACAATAGTAATGGTAGTGTATAAAATTGTGATGACATAGTCGAATCCATATATTTAAATTAAAACAAAGGTAAAATGACAAAAAAAAAATAAAATTTAAAAAGAGAAAGTTTAAATAGGAACAAGTAACCAAAAATGTTGTAAAAAAAAGGGGCCACCAATGGGTTTGAACCCAAGAGCTGCGGCTCAAACTCTAGAGGCTAAACATTATGCTACTCAAGAGTATTCAATAGTAAACCAGCGTTGTTCGAATTTTTTAACCTTACTTATTCTCGAAAGTAGAAAATTAATTTATATAAATAATACAAGTCGGCCTCTTCCAGCGTTGTGATGGGCCTGCCGTCGACATGGGCCTGAAGCCCTAGCCCTAAATTAATTAATTAAAATACTAGGATCACGTACGTAGTTTTCAGCCGCCAATCGCCATCCGTGACTATAGATCGTAGTGCTTTTGCAAGATTGATGTCAGCTTGTTTCGATCTGCCGCCCGTTAGTGAATTTGCTGCTTTGCTGATGCATTTGTAGTGATGAATGGATCGATGAAACACTATCTGTGTGTCACCTGACGCCTGTCTGTGACAGATGATCAATTACTGAGCCATACTAAGCTATACTGATCGATGAAACACTATCCTTTGATGACAGTTAAATGCACAGTTTTTGGCATACCGAGCCATACTGATCAGTTAAATGATCAGGCCCTAAATAACTTAGACAACCTGCGGAAACTCTTGACTAAATGTGCTTGTCTCTTGACTGAATATTTTAAAATAGATGAAAGAGTCATATTGTTCTGAATATGTACAGCTGTTGTTCTCTTGACTGAACAATATAATCAAATGGTTCACTGAATGTCTTTACTGAATAAGATATACATTCAGGTGTTCTCTTGATGAACAATCAACATTTACAATTTATTTTCACTAAATATGACATGACACATCATTCACAAACCATGCCTCGTACTGCTCCTCTACTTACAACAAAGCTGTACATTACGACCAAAGTGATGAAAATGTATCAAGCAGACAGTAGTCAAACTAAACATTACTTTTGCCATAAGTTTTTATTTTTTGTATAAAAAGAATACTAGCACCTGCAAGCTAATCATGCTCTTGCAGTTTATCTTAAAAGTAGACTCACCTGAGTAGCAAATGACAACAGTAAACGGGGGAAAAGAATGAGGGATTAGTATCTATCAAATGCGCTTGAAACTCCTCTACAAACTTGGCTTTAACAACGTCATTAAGTTCTTGTAGGAAAGAACATATAGAAAGAACCCACGAAATGCACCCTGTGCAGCAAATGCTACCACAATCGGTGGAGCACTACACCCTAAATGTAAGAAATTGCTCAGCTGGTATTCGCGATTAGGGAATCCTGCATAAATGATATACAACAAATCAGATTTGACAGTTTGGTATTGACAAATAATATACAAACAAATCAGATTTCACTATACATAAGTTAAGACAGTTCTATTAGTAGTAAAATTTGGTGGTGATAACTGGTAAGCAATATATGATATACATGAATCTCAGAAATGAATAGAGATCAAGAACAATAGAAATCAAGAACACTGAAACTAACAGTTGACACATGGTGCACCAACTTTAGTTATTTCACCAGTGAAAAACCTTTACTAATTTGGCTATAGTCAGATGGCAGTTCCTTTATCACCTAAGCAAAACAATACAGGAAAGCCTCTTTTTGGGAAGGTAACTCAATAGTAAAATAATTAGTATAGGAATTTCATGCTTTTATCAGATGGCAGTTACATAACTGCAATATACATCAACAGGCTGGTGTCCTGAGAACACAGAAGTCAGCTGCAGCATGAGAATGCTCCTTGGTCGCATCATCACAAAAAATAATAATCAGTTGTCAGCTGCATATGTAGGCAGTGCAAGGGCATGGGTACTATCTTTGCAGCTTGCTGAACCAGAAATGAGTTCTGTTTCTTCACTGCATCGATATTTAGTTACTGAGCCAGGCTTCGACCTCATGCACAATGCGTGTCCTTCCAGCCTTGTAGCCAGCGAAGGCGGTGAGGTGGCAGGGCTTCTTTGGGTCATCCTCGGAAGGAGTTCACTGCAGAAAACAATGAAAAACAAGCCCATTCATTGAGTTGCACAAATGCAGACTACTGCACTAAACTGAAAATATATGTAGGTCAACAGTCAAAACTTGAATACGCTCGAATATTCTATCAAGAAGACCAAAGCACAAATGACATGGTTGCTCAAGATTATTTGAATTTGAATCCTTAATAGTATATGATGACAGTACGTGATGAGTCCAGAACAAGATTACTCTCAGATACAAGGTGAGCTCACTGAATGTGCAATCAGACAATTTAACTTCAAGAAGTCTTAGAAGTGCATCCTTATGTGCTTCCTGATTTCAACTGGCGAAGAAAATGCAAGGTTCAATACCTGAGACTGCAGAATTAGGTGGATCGTGTTGCACACATACAATGAAATTGTGGACTTCCCATGTAACTTTGTAGGGCAATGCTCAGGTACTCCTTTTACCTGGCAGGAGGTAATATCTCAAATCGATCTAGACCGTTGATTTATTACAATTTACTGAATTACTAAATGAATTAATATATTCAAAAAAATAAAAATAAACCCGCCGCATCCCTATTGACGGGAGGGAATCCCGCAAATCCCGCATGCGTCCATCTAATTTCTCCTCGCTGCATGGCCTGCATCCCTGTTGACCGCGATGGTGGACGCGGGATCCGACCTTCCTCTCGCTCGTGACACTGACATGTTGTATGCATTCAAAGGCTCTATAAACGTTACGTGCACTCAGTCACTGACACATTATCGACTCATGCATGTTACTCACACTCATCTATAAAGTTACATGCACTAACACATTAATCCACTCATGTTACTCACTCATCTAGTGTGCATACATACGCTAACACGTTATTATATCACGTACAAGTACAAATAACGTGCAACTCCTGCCACGCATATCCGTACGCACGTTACAAATTATTTAGTAACAAAGCGAAGTGACGCCATATAGACCAATTGTACGTTTGCTAACATGCATGCACGGCCAGGTACACACTACTACATACGTGTTCTATAGGGCGGCTGGTAAGCCTCTCGAGGGGCGGTTTTGCCACCGCCCCTAATTTTTCGTTGTTCTTCGCTTGATTTACAGAAAAATTTGGTGATGCAACCGCCCCTATCAGATGAGCCGCCCCTGAAAGAAACCTGCATTTAAATCGCGTTTTCAAAATTCAAAAAAAATACCAAAACATTTTTATTTTTCGGGAGCACCCCATCGCCATGCGTCCGCATTTTTTGCGTAAAATCGTAAGGGCTGCTGCCGGCGGGATTCGAACCCGCGACCTCGTGCTTGCGCGCCGACCCCTCCCTACCCCTTGCGCTACACACTCACATGTATCTATATCCCATTCCGCGCCCCACATATTATACAAATCCGAGTGTAAATTGACTATTTGAGGCCCTAAATGGATTCAAACTAAAAGGTCGTCAACTACAAAGTTTCATAACTTTTCGAGATCTACATTTCATATGTAGAAAGTTTTCCCATCCGAGGTCGCTTTTACTTAAATTTGAATTTCAAATTTGAGACATTTCAACATAACTTTTGCATGACTAGATGATTTCAAAGTAAAAAGTGGTCAACTACAAAGTTTCATAACTTTTCGAGATCTACATTTCATATGTAGGAAGTTTTTCCATCCGAGGTCGTTTACTTAAATTTGAATTTCAAATTTGAGACATTTCAACACGACTTTTGCATGCCTAGATGATTTCAAAGTAAAAAGTTGTCAACTACAAAGTTTCATAACTTTTCGAGATCTACATTTCATATGTAGAAAGTTTTCCAATCCAAGGTCGTTTATTTAATTTTTAATTTTTCTTGCCTTGTTTCAAAATTCGATCCCACTTTGTAGGGCGCCTCAATATAGAGCGCCCCTAATGTGGACCGCATTAGGGGCGGCTCAGTGATTGAACCGCCCCTAGTAATAGTGGGGGCGGCTCGTAACAC
Source organism: Hyparrhenia diplandra (assembly GCA_015847255.1). Taxonomy (NCBI): domain Eukaryota; kingdom Viridiplantae; phylum Streptophyta; class Magnoliopsida; order Poales; family Poaceae; genus Hyparrhenia; species Hyparrhenia diplandra. Next base: position 34,885 of record JADLZK010007813.1, read on the forward strand.
CAGCCACCCTAATGTGGTCACTATAGGGCTGCTCGTATGGGGTGTCGCTATAGGGGCTCGAAAAATGAACCGCCCCTAATGCAAAAGGGGGCGTTCTCTTAGTAAGCTTTTGTAGTAGCGACACACGCTAATTATGCTAACATGCATGCACGGCCAGGTACACACGCTAATTATGCACGGCCACTACTACATGTGTACGTATACACACGTTACAAATTACAAAAATTATGTCACGCATACACACGCTAACATGCATGCACGTACAAATTATAAAATTGTGTCACGTATGCATAGGATTTACCATAACATTTACGGATCACACATGCATCAACAAAATCTAAAAAAAGATTTTTCATATTCGACACTTTCCCGAATTACCCTATTTTATAGAATAAAAATACAATAAATACTATTACCTCCTACGAGGTAATAGATGATCGCGGACCGTCGATCAAATAAATGGACGGTCCACGCATCATTTGGGAGTACCTAAGCAATTGCCAACTTTGTATTTCCAGACTCTGTGTCGAGTAGCCTAAGGCATTTCTGAAGAACACAAGTAATCAGAGGGCTGAAAGCTGGAGAACAGCCTACAAACCACGAAAGAAAAGGTGGAGATACAGATGAAGTTGAATCTCATCAGGCAATATTTAAATAGTAGAACTGAAAAGAGTGAGAAGCCAGGGGTGAGAAGCATCAACAAGATGAGTCAGTGATTCATACTCAAAGAACAAATGCAACATGTACAGCTTTTATAATAAGAAAAGTGTTAGGAGTGATATTAGGATGAAGCACATAAATGGAATTAAATAAATGATAACATGGCAGACCATTTTAAAAAATAAGTTGCTAACATGGTCAGATCATACTATGGAAGGCTATACCCTCTCAAACCTTGTAACTTTTTTTTAAGTCAACTGCCTATTCTTAACATTCCATTTGGCATAATATTGTTCTACAACATGAGGCAATAAAGCTGATATGATGGAACATAGACAAGATAAACAGCTTAGATTGGGCAGATACTTGACATGCGATTAATATTAATTTGATGAAAGTGGAACTACTGATCTATTAACATTTCACAAAGAAAGTAGCATTACAACTGGCCTGATTTAGAGATAAGCTTGCGTGTGTGCTCTTGGTATTTATACAGGTTGTTACCAACTACCGAAATAGCATCACACAGAAAAGGGATCACGATGTGTGATAATTTATTAGGTGATCCAACTCTTAGGTTCTCTCTTACACACCATTTTGGCCTCATAACCAGGCAAGAAAACCAACCAGGCATCAATCTCTGTGAAGTTATGATCAAATGCACCAGAACTTGCCATAGCAGCTTTAACTAAAGTATATGCTTGATCACGGATGTTCTTCATCTGTGAATGCAAATGATATAAACCAAGGGTTGCAGATACTTGTACATTGATTCTGGAGCTCTTTCTGGATCCAAATATCCTCTAGATTGGCCTGAACACTCAAGTAAAAAGAGATAACAGGGACTGTTGTTCATCCATGGACAGATCCAATGGGTTAGGTGGTATAATCTTAAAGAAGTCGTATGATCCATCAAAAAAGAGCTGGGCATCAAAGAGCTGGGAGCAGCGAGGTGAGGGAGGGGCCGTGCGTGCTTACCATCTGCGCTTGCAGGGCAGGGCAGAAGGAGACGGCTGGCTAGCAGGAGCAGCACAGCACGTTGAGGTCCTCCCGCGGAGGGATCAACAGCGCGACGGCGGACGGCACATAGATCGAGAATACAGAGATGGCGCGATGTGGGACAGATCGATCTCGTCGGCACCGTCCGCCCAATCCGCCCGCCGTGCCAGCGCGTCGCCTCCGTCGTCGTCAGCGCCGTCACCGAGCACCTCGACAGGTCCGCCTCGGCGAGCAAGCTGCGGTGCCCTCAGCTCCGGCCGGGACCTCGCCGGCGTCGGTGCGGGCGGCGCCCAGCGCCTCCTGCGACGCGGTCAGTTGGAAAGCCCGGCGGTCCCCTCCTCGTGGCGACGGTCTCCTCCTCACCAGCGGCGCTGATGGCTGCTGGCGGCGGCGGCCGATGGCTGGTGGCGGTGGCGCTAATGGCTGGTGGCAGCTCCGGGGGCAGAGGCGAGAGAAAGGATAATGAACTCTAATAAAACCCTAGAGATATCATAGACATCTAACTATATTACTTGAATTATTCCAAATCCTAAATATAGTATCGAACATTATTGTTATAATTATGAATGTACTTCTTTACCCTTAATTAAAAAAAGAATTACCAAAACGCAATTACCGCACCTATTTTTACAAGCTAACCCACCTCAATTTGAAGCTTTGGGAAGCGTTACGGCGCGTTAGGCTCACCAACCATAGATACATCCCTAACGCTTTACCCGACGCTTCCATTAACGCTTCTCAACGCTTTCGATGTATTGGGCCCACAACTCATAGACACATAAATTATTTTTCAAACGCTTCTCAACGCTTCTCCAAGCATTGTAAAAAACTCTTATTATTGACATAATTCTACTTGTAGTGAAATAATGTTTTGTAGGATTTATATAAAAGCAAGTGGAAAATGCACCAAAAGGCGCCTTCTGGGAAATCGTACTTGTAACATCCTTCACCCCAATGGAAATAAGCAAATGGCGTGGGACAACTTTTTCAGAGCCCCGACACAGCCCACCTACCAAAGCTTCGGGCCAGGCAGGGTGAAGGGTGCGGCCAAACCCTAAGGTGCTTGGGACCCACTTTGACGTCGATCCAACCCAAACTTTGGCGAGGCGGTGCATTAAATGACGAGTAGGATGGTGCGGTGGTGGATTGGTCGATTCAATGAACCTAGACGCTGAGAGATCATCGGTTTGGTGTAGTTTTGAACTTAGCCCCCTCTCTCTCACTTGTATAAATAGGTCTCTCCTCTCCCCTCTCACACACACCTCACAAGAGCTACTCTCTCCCTCTCTATTATTCTTCTTCCTCCTCCTAGTAGGATTAGAATCGAGCTAGGCAAAGCCACCAAGGAGGGCTTGGCTCCTTGGAAGATGGACTCGATATAATCTATCTATGGTATTCTTCCAAAGCCTTGTCCCTTTATCTTATCTTGGTTGTGCATTAGAATTAGAGTCTCCATGTTATTTCTATGCTTCATGATTTATCTTATGATCTAACATGTTGTTCTCTTGACATGATCATGACGTATGAACTAGTCTATAGTTTCTCTCAGAATTATATCGTCGCACAACTTTATGCTAAACCATTCATGCAATATAATTGAGTAATGTCGGGATTGAGCCTGAGGTGGCGGTTCGATTTGTTCCTTCGGGTTTGCTTGTGTCCTAACGCCGCCCATGGTAGGGTGGGGCCCATGGGGACATGAGTAGTGTCCTTATATGTGGGCGTGGTGTCCAGGATGCGAGGTATCCTTCGAATATGACGGGCATGCCCGGGCCGTGGGGGTAGGCGGTAGGGTTGTGACGACCTCGTCCGGTCCTTTGTAATCCCTCCCCGTTCTTATGTTGTGTAGAAGTCTAAAGTGCCTTTCCATTGGGTGGTATGCACCGGGAAGGTCTCCCTCGTCCATCTCACTCTCACTCGACCTCCTACTTATGAGTGTTGCATGACTATCACTTGGTTCTATGCACAGACCATGACTAGAATACATTTTGCTCCACTTAGGACTTTCTTTATTCCTTATTTATCTTTATCCCTTGAGTTTGGCTTAAGTGAGTGTGTCAAGTTATCCTTGTACCGTTCCCTTATATCCCTGTTATAAGCATTGATCCATTACACGGTCATGTTATCTTGTTCATGTCTCTATTAGATCCTTTTCCACCATGCATTCCTTTGGGAAAATATAAATAACGATACCACTGAATATCTCCGGGTGAAATGCTACAATGATAGATCCATGATTTGCTAGCGGATGAATATCTATTTTGGCAAGGTCTATCACCGTTGGCGTTCTAGTCTGATCATTGACATGGTGGTTTCACTTAAGAATGTCAATTGTGCATTTCTTGCCAAGTTATTAGAGATGGGTTCTAAACACATTTCTAATGATTGCGCTAAGAAATGTCAACAAGCATTTCAGTCTTGGATTCTTAGGGAATGCATTGGTTTTTCTAAGGAATCTATTAGAACATGTTCATCATGATAATATGCATGTGTAGTGACCTTTGTTTATTACAGGTTTATCTAAAAAATCTCTTAAATAAAAACAAGGACTTGTTATCAAGTTAGCATGCACCCTCGGGTATTCTTATCGCTAACCATTTCGTGGAGATTAAGAAGAACAAAGGGGCACGCGACGCTTGAAAACATAGGGGCTACATCAATAAGAAAACTTTGATGCTCTTGGGCGGAGGAACGCACTCAAAAAGGAGACCCTAACTTGGTACACACTTGACTTTTTCACAAAAGTTCAAGTGTGGAAGGGAAGACGGTGAGAATATCAAGTTCCAAATACAAGGAGATCATAAAAAAAAGGAAAGAAAAAAAGAGATGAATAAGAGATTAGCCTCCTTGCTATAAAACAAAAGAGAGAAAAAAGAGTTGAAAAAAAAAAAGAAAGAGTGATAATAATAATAATAATAATAATAATAATAATAATAATAGGTAAAAAAAAATGGTGGAAAAATAAAAAAGATATAAAAAATGAGAAAAAAATAATAAATGGAAAATGGCTGTTGAAAAAAAGTTAAGAGAGAAAGAAAAAAAGAAGTCAAAAAAAAGAATGTGTTGCGAGAAAGGAAAAATATATATAAATATATATATATATATATAATAGAAAAAAATATAATAATAAGAGGAGAGAGGAGCACGTTGGCCTCACATGGTCAAAATAAACAATGAAGGTTTCCCGACTCCACCCAGCATTGCTTCCATATAAGCAAGAAGGGATCTTTCTCCCAAGGCCTTTTGTCGAAAAGCACCAAGGTTTATGGATCATGCACATCATTTGTGTGTGACTAAGCCTTGTTGCCTACGAGTGAGTTTGGTATGCCTCCCTGCGCCCGGCCCGAGGAAGTCATAACCAAACCAAGATCAACTGCCACCGACCAAAAGAACTCCGAACTCTCTATCCTCAAGTTGTCGGTCAAGTACACTCACGTATGCAAAGGTCAAGAGAGAGAGAGAGAGAGAGAGAGAGAAGGAAAGGAGGAGCCACCTCCTCCTTTACACCTTTGTGACCAGTAAGGCCCATGGTCCATACACACTACCGTGTGTATCACCTAAGCCTTGTGGCCCACCCGAGATAGATCATCAAGCTACCACCGTGGAAGTTTCAACATTCTTGTCTTCATGCACGGTTGATACACACACACTTTCAGGTATACAAAGGTAATCGATCACCAATCCTTTTACTCATACTTATCTCCATATATAGAATCCAAGTTTTCTTTGTTTTATGAAATACGCATTGGGTTTGGATGCATTTTCATTCTAGAGTGTGATATATCCATTGGTCTTTTAAATCAAGCATGGTGCTTGGGTTAAAAGACCTTCTTTTAATCAAATTTTAACATGATGTTGAGATTTGATTAATGATCCCACTGACATCATAAACAATTGAATTATTTCATGATGGAGATAAAGCAAGGCTAGACATATATTGCATCTTTATCTTAGCCTTGTTTGAGTTTGGTGAAGTTTATATGTCCTCCCTTAGGTCATTAAGTAATAAAGATAGGAATAAAATAGTAAACAAAAAGAGATCTACTTCTCATGCAAGTTTTTCGGGACTATAAATACAAGGGGATGTACTTAGTTGAATCTTAATTATAAAAATTAAAGGGGTAACACCCAACGGCTTACGTCTTCGGGCTCTCTCTCTCTCTCCCTCCCTCCCACCGTAACCCTAGCCACCGCTGCACGCTACATGCGTGTTCTTTGCCGCCCGACGATTAACGTTCCCTAAATCCACGCAGCCACGGGCCGCCGTTTCCAATGCCGCCGCCATCGCAATCCGTCATCGCCGTTTGGATGTCATCGCCGCCCGCCCAAGAAAGGCGATTGTGACAATTTTATAGGAGAGAAAGATAATCTTCTCACTTTTTCAGTGAGATTTGATTTTGATATAAAATACATTCTGGCTTCAATATTTGGCAATGATGACAAGATATTTTAGAAAGATTAAGAAAAAACCCCATGGGGTGGAGCATTCATAGAAAACTTAATCTCTTTTCGCATTCTCAAGTTCAGCATTGCACCACGAGAGCCATTTCATGGATTTACGAAAAATTATACCTGGACCAAATTAGGTTTATTTTTGTCGAACAACACAATACATGTATACACACTTATAATTTGATCAATCACAAGCTGTGAAGGAGGGTTGGATCTAATATAGGAGTTAATATGCATATACATGTCTACAGGTGTAATTCGACGGGATCTGAACACAAATAGCTTGCATTAGGGTTTGGGTTCTCGTTTTCACACAGCAGGAAGGGAATGGATGGGGTGGGCTGGGCATACCTGGTTGGTGCACATCGCCGGCAAAGTCTTTGGACAACGATCCAGGTAGCGTTGTCAGCCTCTCTCAATTTGGGTGGAAAAGCAATAGATCGCCATGGGCTCGCATACGCGGCAGACGCCAGCGTGTTCCGCTTCGCCGCATCCAAGCCACGGTTTCTCCCATCGTGTGCTCCTTCGAGGCTCTGACACATGCATCTGCTACGGCATCTGCGGGCTATTGCACACCACCGCGAGGCTGAGGGCGATGGCGATGGCGGAGTGGAGGAGACCGTGGAGGGGAACCATCACGGCGGCGGAGAGACTACATGATTATTTTTTCTTTCCTTTTTTTCGCCGAGCGGATATGGGTACGGATTTTTCTTTCTTATTTTTAACCGAGCAGATGGGACATCGCATGGAGAGAGGCTACGAGTGGAATCAGGACGGGGATCGCACATATGAAGGGAGGCGCCCGACAAACTAAGGATTGTCACACCAAAAAAAAGTCTTTCTTTTGTTCTTTTTATGTTGTAGAGATTTTAACCGAAAGCAGATAGGGCATTGCATGGAGGGATGTTGCATGCGGGATCGAGACGGATCGCACTTATGGTGGGAGGCGATGGACAAATCAAGGATTGCTACACCCAAAAAATTCTTGCTTTTGTTCTTTTTATGTTGTAGAGATAAATCATCTACGGTTCGGGGGATACTGTTCTTTCGCTGTTGTTCACATTAGTCTTGTTGACCGTCACCTTCGAACCTCGTCATTTCCACACATGTCACTAGTAGATTGAAACTTGAGTTGTTGCCTTGGTTTCCCGATTGGAGCAGCTAAAAAGTATGTTGACGTCGAATTCGATCCAGGCCAACACACGGCCGGCTTTGGACGCCCAAAGAGGTCAGAATTCAATCCGTGCCAACACACCAGCAGGCTTTGGACGCCCAAAGAGGTTGCAAACACAACCTGCAACGCAGCAAGAATCGACACGTGATCGACCAAACCGATCTAGGCATCGATAGGGTCGATATGGAGCTCGTTCTAGGCTGAAAAGATTCCCGAACCACTACGGAACTCCATCGAGAAAGCACGTGGGGATCTCCTATTACCATCAAGGCCGCCTAGGATGCCAACAAATCTCTTCGAGAAACTTGCTGGAAGGGAAAAGGAAAATAGAGTTTTTGGTTGTATTTTGGCGATTGATAGGATGGGATCAATTGGCCATGATCCCCTCCCTTTATATAGGGGGGTGGTCTTATCCCAAAGAGGGAAACATCCCTAGGGCGTAATCTCCAAGTTTTCCATACTCAAAACCTTCCAAATCGCGATCTAGATCGAAATTGGGTTGGACTCAGGCATGAGCGGCTAGGCACCGGTCTAGGCGGTTTTGAGCGGCGCTGGCAATAGTGTTGGCTAGCCAGCGACGTAACCCGGCTTAGCTCGCTTTGGGACCCGGCTAAGCCGGTGTGTGTGAGGAGCGGCCTAGCCGGCCTAGCCGGGTTGTGGGTCAGCTCACCGTGGCTCGCTCCCTCCGTCAGCGTGATTTCTTGCTCCGACTGCAAGGACCACTTGACCCCCAAACATGTCTAGGATGTCTATAACTCATTTGACTTGCCAAAAACGTTGCTGGACAATTTTAGGTGTCAACACCATGATACAAACCATCTTCAAAATATGTAGCAATTAAATTGCTTATATACTTGTTCTTTGTCCGAAAGAAAAAATTTACAAGAAGATAGTGACATCATATATTCAATCACAATTAGCAGGGCGTTAAACATGAATTGGCATTAGTTAATAATGTATTAATACTCAAGATATCAGATAACCACAATTAGCAGGGCTGAACGTAGGATCACATGCAAGTTACAACGAATAAGAATTATATAAATGGATGTTTTTTAGAGGTCCCCCTCCATCGATCGTCCATTGTATTGCAAGACCAACAATAGTTCAAGTTAAGCATTCTTACATACAGTATAGTTCAGCCTCACAAAAATCGATACGTGGTAGAGCACTCAAAAAATAAAATTAAACAATAAGAAATGACGAGAGCACCAAACTATACATCGATCCCCAGGATTCATCGATCCATTTCCCTTCCAACCCA
>JADLZK010007814.1:0-62181 GCA_015847255.1 Hyparrhenia diplandra
TGGACAGAGATTTATTTAAAAAGGTGCCGAAGCTTTATTAATAGGACAAATAGGTCTTACATATGTGGCCCAAGGGTCACAGTCTTATTAGTACACAACATTGGGTAAGCGTAGGGTGCCGTGGCACTTTATTTATCGAGTACGCCATTTCTGTCTTGTGGTCCTAGCCTACCACACCCACAAGCATACTTGAGCGTAGGTCGAAACTCTAGTATCAACATCATAGTCCTAGCAAAGTCGAAAACATCACGCCTAATCCTCCTGGTGGGAAATCCTCACGATCATCGTAGCCGAAGTCCTCCTCTGGGCGGTCAAGTCTCGAAAAATCAACGGGTGAGTACAGAGGTATTTCGGCAAGAAGTCCAAACATGGGGTTTGGTGGTTATTAAGGGTTTGGGCCCTAGTAGTGGTCTCTAAAACGCCCATACTAGTTCCCGATCAGGTTATGTGGTCGCCGCTTCACAAGGCACAAAAAGGGTTAGTATCAACAAGATTAAACTAATCATAGATGATCCGTCCTAGCGGTTGCCCATTCCAAGGACGTGGCTATTCGAATAGATTTAAATAACTCTGCAGAGGTGTACAAATTTCCCCACACGATGGACATACTCTCCTCGTGATCAGCGGGCAAGAATAGTCCAACAAGATCCCGCACCCGCGGCGTACCATCCTAGGTTTCCATATAGTTCCCCCACGGTTTCTCGAGGGATTGGAAGGATGACGCATCATCCTAGACAATACGGTGATACCAAATCACCCACGGCTTTACAGGTAATACCTAATTACCCAACCTATCTTTGTCAACACAAACCCAATCATAATCATCAATATGTGCCTCTAGCTTTGCGCCATCACGCCCACACACACTTACGTGGAAGATCACTCAAAGATCCACGCCAACGGACCATGGGGCCACTCTCCCCACGTCCCGCTCCCGATAGACCGCTTGCCTTCACCGGCCTCCTAGGTTAGAAACTATACTTTGACCTAACGGGGTGTGAGATCAGTCGCCCCATCCCGACGCGTCTTGGTATGCGAATATTATACTAGGTGGATGGTCTATGAACCGGTCCTTAGGGAGGCGAAAGTATCTCTCCGCGGGATTCATCCCCGATTGTGACTAGTCTACCTCCATGTAGGCTATCACCACTCACCTTTTGTTGGATGGTTCACATTATTAAATAGGTTTCATTGGTCTCACTTAGTCATATTATATCATTATGCATCATATCATTCATACAAAGAATATAAACCATATTCATCATCTTATAACAGATAGGTTGATTAATTAGGTCAACATTATTTAGGGGTAAGGACTTGCCTTGGTTACCGTTGTCGTCCGCTCGGGAACGTAGTCGGGATCGCCTAGTTCTCGGGTTGAGGTCTTCGTCGGCTACTACAGACGGCGGTGATTACACACAAAAATTAATAGGGCAATTGAATAGCGACAAAATGAACCATGTGATAATATATAAAACCAGTAGCAATGGATAAAGCTTGAATTTAGAAAAAATAAATGAAGTGGTTTGACCCAATTTGGAGTTACGGTTCGGAAGTTATGATTTTCCCAAGTTTAATTCCGGTTAATAAACATGGTGGGATTTTTTATGTCATTATCTTATTAATGTAAAAATATAATAAAAATCATGACAATTATCTCCACATGATCTAGTTTATTTACATTTTTTTTCGAATTTTTGAGGTCCGGAACATGTACTTATAGCATTAGGGGTACAGTTCTCGTGCCCTCTTAGCAATATCAGAGGTACACACACACCGCCCTTCCCTCTCGTGATCGACCGGTGGGTCCCCGCTCGGGTCCACGTGTCATTGACGGGGAATGGATGGCGTCGGTTAGGGATGGCCACGTGCTCGTCCCTGGTTACGCCCCCCTTGACGCCAATTCTGTAGGTGACGGGCGTGGGCAACACCGGGCCTCCGCCCCGTGTGTGCGGCGGCGCTCGCCCGGTCCGCCAAGGCGGCATTGCCCTCGACTGAAGCTCGTCGCGAGGCCAACCGCTTCCCACTCCCAGGGCGTGTTGGTGTGGTCGGGCGAAGAAGGAGGGGACGCCCCACGGCGGCTACGGAGGGCGCCCGGCAGGGCGATGCGCAGCCGACGGCGGCGCCGTACCTATTAGAATGCAATAGAGGGTCGAAAAGGAAAGAGGAGGCCTTGAGGAAACTCACCGGCACACCTAATTTGGCCCTAGGGTGCTCAATCCGCGGTCTTGACCGTGCTCCCACGACGACGACGAGGCTCTGAATTGGGGAAACTCGGGATGGTGGAGGAAGGAGGCGAGGGGACAAGGAGAGTGGACGGAGCCCCGTGTGTTCCTCCCTCGTGGTGGACTCGCGAGGTGTGGGCGAGGTGGGATTGAGTCCGGCGAGGCCTATTTATGGGGCGGGCGCGGTGGAGCATCGTGGCCGGAAGATATTTCTTCCCGGCCCGATCTTTTTCCGCATGATGGCTGGGTCACGGTGGCCTCGGGTGGCGTCCGCCAGCGTACAAATTAGCTCCTCGTTGGTCTCGGCGTGGTTCTCCGTCGTGGTACGCCGGATTCGAATGCACGGCGGTCGCCGCCGGCACCAGGCCCTTTCGACGAGGCGGTCCGCTCACGAGACGTCGCGCGCGCCTTTCGGGGAGGAGGCCAACGCGCGCTCGGGCTCGGCCTCCGCTTCGTGTTCGCCTGGTGAGGTTCTTGGCCGTGGCGCCATGGCGGGTGGCTCTCCCCTTGGGCAAGCGACCGACGCCGTGCGCTCCGAGAACACAAAAGTGGGGAGGGTGTCTTTGGCCGGGTCTGCGTCGGTGGGCGATGGCAACGCCGCCCCCTGCTCGTCTCCGGCACCACCAAGGTGGCATGGTGGGGGATGTGGCGTGGCGACGGCCGTGGCAGTGTCAGGCCATCGGGAAGGGAAGGAGCGACGGGGCGAGGTCCCGCGCGTCGTTGGGAAGGGGAGAAGGAGTGGGCGGGCGGTGGTGTCCTACGCTTTGTTGGGCCGCTCACAAGGTGGAAGGAATGGAAGGGAAGAGAGAGGGATTTGTTGGTTGCCCGAGTGTTGGGCCCGATCCTATTCCTTCCTTTCTATTCTCTTCTTCTTTTCTATTCCCTTATTCTTTTATTGTATGTAACTCCATTTAGGTCTTACCAAAATTTGTCAAGCAAATTTTGAGGGGTTAAAATATTTGGGGAGCATCAAAGTGTCGAACCAAAACACGATTAACGAAAAGTTTAAATTTTTAGCGAATTTTTAAAAGGGTCAAAAATCGGGTGTTACAAACCTACCCCCTTAAAAGAGAATTTCGTCCTCGAAATTCGCGACCGTTCCTCGAATAGGTATGGGGAATTCCTTTTTCAAACTTTCTTCTCTTTCCCAAGTTGCTTACGCTTACGTGTGGTTGCTCCATTGGACTCGGAAAAAATCTAACCGGCGTCCTTCGTGTTTGTCTCACCGCCACGCCTAATATTCTCGATTGGTCTTTCTTGATACCGCAGTCCGGTTGGAGGTCTCTTGTTTCTAGCGGAGTTTGTTCCTCGGGGACTCGCAAGCACGTCTTTTAGCTGCGATACGTGGAATACGTTGTGCACTTCTTCCAATTTTTGGGGTAGTTTGTAGGCGATATGCCACTTTTTCCGATTCTTTCTATGATCTCAAACGGTCCAATGTACCTTGGGGCTAGCTTTCCCTTTACTTGAATCGCCTCGGTTCCCCGCAGGGTGACACTTTTAGGTAGACGTGGTCCCCTACTCGAATTCTAAATCTTTTCTTCTACGGTCGGCATAGCTCTTTGTCGGCTGGGCCGCTTCGTGTTCTCGCGGATCATGGCTACCTTGTCTTCTGCTTCTTGGATGAGGTCGGGTCCAAACACTGTGCGTTCTCCAACTTCAGACCACATTAATGGTGTTCTACACTTCCTCCCATATAGTGCCTCGAATGGGGACATCTTTAGGCTGGCTTGGTAGCTGTTATTGTAGGAGAATTCTGCAAACGATAGGCTCTGCTCCCAATCCTTTCCATAGGCTAGTACGCAAGCTCTCAACATGTCTTCTAATATCCGGGTTCACGCTGCGTTCCGTTTGCCCATAAATGTCGTGGGTGGTAAGCTATGCTGTAGTCTAGGCGTGTCTTCAAAGCTTCGTGTAACCTTCTCCAAAATCTTGAGGTGAACTGCGAGCCTCTCGGTGCGTCACTATTCTACTAGGAACTCCTGTAGCCTAAGGATTTCGTCGATGTATAGCCTCACAAGCTGGTGCGCCCGGAGTGTGGTCTTCACGGGGATGAAGTGTGTGCTACTTTTGTTAGTCGGTCCACAATCACCCATATGGAATCGTTGCCATTAGAGGTCCTCGAGTCCTACTATGAAATCCATACTTATCTCATCCCATTTCCATTCTCGAATGTGTAACGGTTGTAGCAATCTCGCCGGTCGATGATGCTCTGCTTTGATTCTCTAACACGGGTCACATCTCGCTACGAAGTTAGCAATATCTGTTTTCACGCCTTTCCACCAATATTTCGCTTCGAATCCATGTACATCTTAGTTGCTCGGGGTGAATGGAGTACGGGGAGTCGTGTGCTTCTTCTAATATTAAGTCTCTGAGTTTTCCTTCCTTCGGCACACAAATACGATTTTTAAACCATAGCTTTCCCTCTTCATCTACTCTAAATTCTGACATTTCCCTTTCCTTGAGGGTGACTAACTTCTTCAATTCTTGAGTTTCTGGTCATCTTTGTCCCCGAGTCTTAATCAAGTTCCAAGGTAGGTTGTACGCTTAGTGTGTCCAACGTTCCTTGTTCCCCAATGAGTAAGTTTAGCTTGCCTACTTCTTGGGCCAATTCGGGGTTACTCTGAAGGTCTTCTACGTGTCTCCGGTGGGTCTTCCTACTCAGTGCGTCGGCTACGGAGTTGGCTTTTCAGGTGATATTGTATACTTAGATCATAGTCTTTTATTAACTCCAACCATCTTCTTTGTCTTAGATTTAATTACAATGCGAGTGAATATATACTTCAAGCTCTTATGATCCGTGAATATCTCACACTTGTTCCCCGATGAGGTAGTGTCTCCATATCTTGAGGGCGTGTACTACTGCTGCTAATTCCAAGTCATGTGTCGGGTAATTCTCTTCATGTTTCTTCAGTTGTCTGGAGGCGTATGCCACAACTTTCCCATCTTGCATTAGAACACATCCTAGTCCGCGTCGGGATGCATCGCAATATACCACAAAATCCTTATGTATATCCGGTAACGTGAGTACCGGCTGTGGGTAAGCTTTGTCTTCAACTCTTGGAAGCTCTTCTCACAAGCTTCCGTCCATAGAAATTCTTTTCCTTTCTGTGTTAGGGCGGTCATGGGTCTAGCAATCTTGGAGAATCCTTCAATGAACCTTCGGTAATATCCCGCCAATCCTAAGAAACTTCTTATTTCTGTGACATTGGTGGGTTGCTGCCATTCTCATTCTTGCTCTTATTTTCTGTGGTCTACTTTTTACTCCTTCGCCGTGATGACGTGGCCTAGGAAGGCAACTTCTTGTAACCAAAACTCGCACTTGCTGAATTTGGCATATAGGCCGGTGATCTCTTAACTTGCTTAAGATTATTCTCGTGCCGCTCATGTTCTTCGACGCTCTTGGAGTAAATAAGTATGTCGTCAATGAATACTACAACAAACTTATTTAACTCCTCCATAAATACGTTGTTCATTAAGTTCATGAAATATGCAGGAGCATTTGTCAATCCAAAGGGCATAACCGTGAACTCATATTGTCCATAGCGGGTCACAAATGTTTGTCTTTGGAATATCACCGAAGTCGGATCTTGAGTTGGTAGTAGCTTTGGTGCGAGATCTATTTTGGAGAAATCTTGGGCTCTTTTTTAGTTGATCAAATAGATCGTCTATCCTTGGAAGAGGGTACTTATTCTTGATGGTGACTTCATTTAAGGATCTGTAGTCGATGCACATACGTTGGCTGCCATCTTTCTTTTTTACAAATAATACTGGCGATCCCCAGGGTGATGAGCTGGGTCTAATGTATCCCTTATCCCGCAATTCCCTTAGCTGCTTCTTCAATTCTATTAACTCATTTGATGCCATCCGATACGGTCTCTTGGCTATTGGGGGCTGTCCCTGGTATTAAGTCTATAATGAACTCCAAGTCTCTGTCTGGTGGCATTCCGGGTAGCTCTTCTGGAAATACATCCGGATATTCTCTTACTATGGGTACGTCCTCTTCGGTGGTGGCTTGTACATTGTATACTGCTGGGGTCAGCTTGGGCACTTGCGGCTGGCACGTTGTAGTCTTTCCTAGGTGATTGGTCACTGTGACTACTCTGTCCTTGCATGATATGTTCCCATGATGTTTTTCTAGCCAATCCATTCCTAGAATTATATCCAGTCCGTCCGTCTTTAGGACAACCAAATCTGCTCTAAATTCTATTCCTCTGATCATAATTCTCACTCGAGGACATTGTAGTGAGCATTTCATTATGGCTCTAGGGGTGCGAATTAAAAGAGGGGTGGGTAACAACACCGTTCTCAACTTATTTCGGGAAACAAACGATCGGAAATAAATGAATGCGAAGCGCGAGAGTCAAATAGCACGGTTGCGCATACTAGAGTTTGCTATAAACTCACCGTACACACGGCATCGTGTCTTTGTCTCAGACGTCTTCTCGCATTCACATGATTTACTCCGCCTTGACCAAAGCTCGGGGCAGTCCTCCTGGGTGCGCCGGAGTTCTGAGGGGTATTGCAATTTATTCCAGAAACGGCGGTCCTGTTATTGGCAACCGAGGGGGGGGGCATTACTATGGTTCCGATTTGGGCAAGCTGCGTCGGTGCGGTGTCGGGTTGACGGCATCCAAAACAGGTTTCTTGTCCGAGGGCTGTTTTTCGCCCTTGTCAAAGTTCTTTATTCCGGGCGTTGTTGTTGCGGAAATTGTTGTTCCGACGGGGCTGTTGTTGTGTAAGTTAGGGGCTGGTGCGGTAGTTGTTGTTGCTGGCCTGGGTTTGTTGACTCCCTGGTGCTCGAAACCGTGTAGTGAGTGGGAATCTTGGGGGTGTGTTCTCGCACGGTCCGGCTCGTTGAAATGGCTTGGGGTGACGTTCTCCCGCCGCTATCATCTTGCGCTTCCTTTCACGTTCGGTCCTCATCTTTTCTTCTTCTATAATTATGGTCTTGTTCATCATGGTATTGAAGCCGGTGTACTCGTGTCCTGCTATTTGTTCCTCGTGGTAGCATTGAGTCCTCTCGCAAAGCACTCCATTTTCTTTTATCCTTATTTACCTCACTTTGCGCGTAGCGCGCAAGCTTCATGAATTTACGGATGTACGGGGGATCATGGCGCCCGCTGGATGTTGCGAAATTCCTCCGCTTTACTACGTATGATCCTCAGAATGTGGTAGCGACGGAATTCTTCTACAAATTCGTCCCAAGTAATAGCTCCCGGATCTTCTCGAGGCTTCTAGATAGTTGTCCCACCATTCACTTGCGGCTCCAAAGAAGTTGATGGGTGGTTAGTATGACTCTTTCTGCTGGGGTTGCTCCAACCGCATCCAACTTCTTGGTGATGAGGCGTATCCGGTCATTCGCGGACAAAGGATCGCCCCCAACATCCTCGAAGGTGGGTGGGCGTAATCTCATAAAGGCTCCCAACCTTCCGTTCTCAGGGTCTCTTCTCCCGGCAAGTCTCTCTAATAATTGTGTCTGTCGGTCCATCACTTCTGCTAGGTTGGGTGGAGGTGGTGGTAGGTGTTCATTTTCTCCCTGATTAACTTCCTCTTCTGCTGGTATTTCTTCATTGCCCCTATTGTTTCTAGGTTGCCCGCCCCTATTCCGCCTATTTCTTGAGGTTCCTCGCCTCTCCCATTGTGGTCCATGGCTTCGCTCTTTCGGCGTTCGCGGATCCCGCTAGACCTTCTTTCCATCGATTGTTGTGATAGCAATATGAGTAAGACGTGTTCGCGGATCAAGAAGGCAAAACTCAAATGCAATTTATTAAAAACATTAAACATTCAACACATCCTCATAGTTCTTACACATGATACATGCACATCATACATAATAACCATTTAGATGCTACTAAAAACCACATCCAAACTACAGACATTGATACTACGCTCATTACGCCTTTAAAGGCGATCGCTTGCTACAGCTACTTATTTATTTTACAAATCGTAGCCTTCGGAGGTTCCATCGCTCACAACAATTTGTTGTGCTAGCACAAGGTACCCTTTGTCATGGGCACCGGGACGGTCCCGCTTCCTCGTTGAAATTGTCCGCGACATGACTCCTCCATTTCAAGCTTTCGAATCGCCATAGACTCCTTCGGTACATATCCATTGAGGCCATAATGAGGCTGTTGGGGTCATAGGTCGGCACTTCACTAGCGGCATTTGCTGAAATTCTTCTCCTGATGTATGTCCTCTTGCTTCGCTTCAGGTCGCATGCGATTCTTGCCGGGTCTTCCTCAACTCCGTCTCGCACCACTCCAGCTCCCTAGCGATCTTGTGTGCTTCCATGGTCATCTTGTCGGCCTTGGCTTGTTTTTCTTGAAAGCGACTCTGCCAAGCTTGGATCTCCTGTTGCTGATCTTCACACAAGGTGTCCAGGTGGTGTAGGTACCTGACGGTGAACACCTTGCTGTACTCCAATACCCCTGGGTCGATCTTCATCAACTCGCGTACTTTATTGCGCCAGGCAGGGGTAGTTTGGTCTGGTACAGGTAGATACTTTGCTGGTGTGTATTCTATGTCTTCCTCGAAGATGCCGCGATAGCACCTCGCCAACGCCCTGTCGTGCCACCTTTTGGGGGGTATCCCATGGCCTCGACCAATCATGGTGTACCATCTTGCATGAACAATGTAAAAGTCGGGATGTTCTTTTTTATGTGCATTCGCACCTCACATCTTCGCACTCCCGCATCCTCATATTGTATGAAGTAATACTGGGAGGCTCGGTGTATCCCAGTCATTTGGAGTGTCTCCCATAAGAGACGGGAAATCCTTCCTCAAAGAATGCGGTTTGATTGTTCCCAATCATTATCAATGGGGCCTTCCATATTGTAAAAATACTTCCACAAGTTAGAATTATTTTTGCATATGAAAGTATGAGAACAACCGGGGTGTGTGGTTATCTTTTGTTGTGTATCAGGACCTAGAGTTTCATCCTACGGTCAAGCTCGGATTTGATACCACTGTCAGGCCCCCACTTTAATGGGTCCTTAACTTTACGTATTAGTGCCAGGATCATGCGCTAATACGTTGATAGAAACAAGAGTGGACACAGATTTATTTAAAAAGGTGCCGAAGCTTTATTAATAGGACAAATAGGTCTTACATATGTGGCCCAAGGGTCACAGTCTTATTAGTACACAACATTGGGTAAGCGTAGGGTGCTGTGGCACTTTATTTATCAGAGTCTGCTACAGCGTCTTGTGGTCCTAGCCTACCACACCCACAAGCATACTTGAGCGTAGGTCGAAACTCTAGTATCAACATCATAGTCCTAGCAAAGTCAAAAACATCACGTCTAATCCTCCCCAAGGAAATCCTCACGATCATCGTGAGCGAAGTCCTCCTCTGCCGAAGTCCGAAAAATCAACGGGTGAGTACAGAGGTACTCAAAGCAAGTCAAAACATGGGGTTTGGTGGTTATTAAGGGTTTGGGCCCTAGCAGGGTCTCTAAAACTGCCCATACTAGTTCCCAATCAGGTTATGTGGTCGTCGCTTCACAAGGCACAAACAGTTAGTATCAACAAGATTAAACTAATCATAGATGATCCATCCTAGCGGTTGCCCATTCCAAGGACGTGGCTATTCGAATAGATTTAAATAACTCTGCAGAGGTGTACAAATTTCCCCACACGATGGACATATACTCTCCTCGTGATCACGGGCAAGAATAGTCCAACAAGATCCCGCACTACCCCCTGGCAGCCATCCTAGGTTTCCATATAGTTCCCACCATGGTTTCTCGTGGATTGGAAGGATGACGCATCATCCTAGACAATACGGTGATACCAAATCACCCGCGGCTTTACAGTGTAATACCTAATTACCCAACCTATACCGTCAACACAAACCCAATCATAATCATCAATATGTGCCTCTAGCACCGCGCCATCGGCGCGCCCACACACTTACGTGGAAGATCACTCAAAGATCCACGCCGGACCATGGGGCCACTCTCTCCCCACGTCTCGCTCCCGATAGACCGCTTGCCTTCACCGGCCTCCTAGGTTAGAAACTATACTTTGACCTAACGGGGTGTGAGATCGGTCGCCCCATCCCCGACGTCTTGGTATGCGAATATTATACTAGGTGGATGGTCTATGAACCAGGTCCTTAGGGAGGCGAGTATCTCTCCGCGGGATTCATCCCCGATTGTGACTAGTCTACCTCCATGTAGGCTATCACCACTCACCTTTTGTTGGATGGTTCACATTATTAAATAGGTTTCATTGGTCTCACTTAGTCATATTATATCATTATGCATCATATCATTCATACAAACAATATAAACCATATTCATCATCTTATAACAGATAGGTTGATTAATTAGGTCAACATTATTTAGGGGGTAAGGACTTGCCTTGGTTACCGTTGTCGTCCGGCCCGGGAACGTAGTCGGGATCGTCTAGTTCCCGGTTGAGGTCTTCGTCGGCTACTCTCGCGTCGGGCGGTGATTACACAAAATTAATAGGGCAATTGAATAGCGACAAAATGAACCATGTGATAATATATAAAACCAGTAGCAATGGATAAAGCTTGAATTTAGAAAAATAACTGAAGTGGTTTGACCCAATTTGGAGTTACGGTTGAGGAAGTTATGATTTTCCGAAGTTTAATTCCAGTTAATAAACATGGTGGGATTTTTATGTCATTATCTTATTAATGTAAAAAATATAATAAAAATCATGACAATTATCTCCACATGATCTAGTTTATTTACATTTTTTTTCTGGAATTTTTGAGGTCCGAACATGTACTTATAGCATTAGGGGTATAGTTCTCGGGTGCCCTTAGCAATATCCTGTAGGTAGGTACACACACCGCCCTTCCCTCCGCGGATCGAGAGGTGGGTCCCGCCCGGTCCACGTGTCATTGACGGGAATGGATGGCGTCGGTTAAGGGATGGCCACGTGCTTTCGTCCCCGGTTGGTCGCCTGACGCGCCGTTACGCAGGTGACGGGGCGGGCGGCAACACCGCCTCCGCCGCCGTGCGGCGGCGCTCTCGCCGAAGTCCGGCCAGGCGGCATTGCCCTCGATCAAGCTCGTCGCGGGGGCCTCGCGGCCTCCCACTCCCACCCCGGACGTGTTGGTGTGGTCGGGGGCGAAGAAGGAGGGGACGCCCCACGCCGACCCGGCGGCTCGGGCGGCGCCCGGTGGTGGCGATGCGCGCGGCGACTGGTGGCGCCAGACGACAGAATGCAATAGAGGGTCGAAAGGAAAGAGGAGGCCTTGAGGAAACTCACCGGCACACCTAATTTGGCCCTAGGCTCGCTCAACCGCCGGTCTTGACCGTGCTCCCACGATCACGACGAGGCTCGGAATTGGGAAACCCGGGATGGTGGAGGAAGGAGGTGGAGAGGAAGAGTGGAGGGGAGCCGTGTGTGTTCCCGCTCGTGGCGGACTCGCGGCGTGTGGGGCGAGGTGGGATTGAGTCCGGCGAGGCCTATTTATAGGCGGCGCGGTGGAGCATCGCCGGAAGATATTTCTTCCCCGCCCCGATCTTTTCCGCATGGCCGGGTCACGGTGCCTCGGGT
This sequence comes from Hyparrhenia diplandra, assembly GCA_015847255.1. Lineage (NCBI taxonomy): Eukaryota > Viridiplantae > Streptophyta > Magnoliopsida > Poales > Poaceae > Hyparrhenia > Hyparrhenia diplandra. Next base: position 11,765 of record JADLZK010007814.1, read on the forward strand.
GGCGCCCGGCCGGGCGCATGCCTAGCTCCTCGTTGGCCGGCGTGGATTCTCGTCGTGGTACGCCGATTCCCGAGTACGGCGGTCGCCGGCGCCGGCGCTCGGCCGGTCGATGAGGCGGTGCTGTTCACCGAGGCCGTGGCGCCTTTCAGGGAGGAGGCCAACGCGCCGCCCGGGCTCGGTCTCCGTTTCGTGTTCAGCTTGGTGAGGTTCTTGGCCCCAGCGCCATGGCGGGTGGCTCTCCTTGGGTACGGCCGACGCGTGCGCTCCGAGAACACGGGCGAGTGGGAAGGGGTGTGCTGGCCGGTTCGGCGTCGTGGGCCCGCGGGCGTCAACGCTGCCCCTCGCCTTGGTCTCCGGCACCACCGAGGTGGCATGGTGGGATGTGGCGTGGCCGCCGGCCGCCGCGGGCTTGGTCGTCGGCCGCAGGAAGGGGAAGGAGCTGACGGGCGGGTCCCGCGCGTCGTTGGGAAGGGGAGAAGGAGTGGGCCGGGCGGTGGTGTCCTGGCCTGTTGGGCCGGCCCGCGCGGTGGAAGGAATGGAAGGGAAGAGAGAGGGATGGGCTGGTTGCTGAGTGTTGGGCCTGATCCTATTCCTTCCTTTCTATTCTCTTCTTCTTTTCTATTCCCTTATTCTTTTATTGTATGTAACTCCATTTAGGTCTTACCAAAATTTGTCAAGCAAATTTTGAGGGGTTAAAATATTTGGGGAGCATCAAAGTCTCGAACCAAAACACGATTAACTTAAAAGTTTAAATTTTTAGCGAATTTTTAAAAAGGGTCAAAAATTGGGGTGTTACAATATGCCACTAGTATCATACGAGCTATTAACATGTTATAGAAAGAATAGAATGAATATTCCTAAGATACTCCTAATCATATATGTCAAATGAATACTATAATTAGTGCAATACATCTAGCTATCATGGCAAGGTTGGATTACTTCTACACATGGCAAGCATTACCAATAACAACCAAGGATCTAAACTTGATCATTATCGTAATAATAAACTTCGACTAGTCCTACATTCGAGGGTGGATTCCAAAGGACTCAACAGACTGTCACTCCCGCGATCTACCACACGGCCCGAGAATGTAGGGTGCAATTGCGGATAAACGTTGTATAAACACCACGTTTACACATTGCTTATCACCCACATAGTGATCATCTATATGGATGCTATACAATTCCATGCATAAAATATAAAGCAATCTTACTAAACTAAACATATAATCATAGCAAGCATAAACACATATCAATAAGAATATAATAATTATAAAGATCAAAGCCATAACAATTGTATTCTAAATATAATAGTACTTACGGATCGAATACAAGAGAGAAGTCTCAAGAACGATGATCCTTGCTACTTCTTGACTATCGGGAACTCAAGATGAACTTGATCTTCAACTAGAACTAACTAGATAGCTAACTACTTCTAGTATGAACTAGGCTTAGGTCTAGACTTGGCTTTGGACTTGATGGGTATGAGTTGATAATGAATATGATAATGAAATTGATATCAGCCCGGGTCATTTGGTCTTCTTATATAGTACTTGGCGATGAACGTGAACCCTTGGATCAAACCGACCTTCAACAACGGTGTAGATACAACCTCAAAGTCGGTAGTAAACCGACCTAGAAAGGAGAGGTCGACAGGGGTGACCCCACCCGGCGGCCGCCTATGTGGCAATCGGCGGCCGCCAAAGCTAGAGTGCCACCTTGGCATCCGGTCTTTGCCGGTGTCCTCTCGGTATCTTTTAGAATGTTTTAGTCCACTTTTCAGGGTTGAGTTACTTCACGGTCAAGTCTTGTCATCATATGTCTTGTATATTCCTAACTTTCTCCATTCTTCTCGGCATTTATCTATCAAGTCCCCGAAAGTCACGTAATACCAAAACTCGTGGAATTATGTTAGTTAGACCCCTAGACTTATGTTTGGTCTTTAACTTGAGCCCTTATTTCATGTTAATTGTCTTATAAAATTATGCTATAACAGGTGTCAACGGTTGCCACCTCCTAGACGGCTTGGTGGCAAGAGACTCCGTTGAAGCTCGCAAGGGAGAATGTGCGGTGCTCCTGGGAGGAGGATTTGTGAGAGGTTCGTGCTCACCACGCGGGGATCGCGAAGAGCGACACTACTAGAGCGCTGCCTTTGAGTTACCTCACTTGTGAGTGTGGGTTCAATCGCGGTGCCTTGAGGGGCTCACTTGAGAGTGGTGTCTTGCGACCGGGCGGGCGTGCCTTGAGGGGCAAGTGATTTGGCGGATCACACCGAAGAACCATCTAGGTGAAACACCGAAGGAACCACCCAAGGTGTTGGTCGACACAACGAGGAATAGGGGAAGTTGGCAAGCTTCCCGATACCTCGATAAAAATCACCGGTGTCAACTTGTCTACTCTTATCGGTGGTTTGCATTCTCCAAATCACAAGCTTTGAATTTACATTCATATATATCTTGTGCTTGTACTTGTAGAGTAGCTCTTGCAATTACTAGCTTGTGTAGCTTGTTTAGTTGCCTTGCTTAGTTTGTGTAGCTAAGTAATTTGAGTCTTTGGGTTAGGCGTGTGTCGCCTTGTCCATAGTGCATCTAGTGAGCTTAGGTTGGCTTTGTGCTTTTGCTCATTAGAATTTGTGTAGGAGTTCACCCTTGTTTGAAGTACTAGAGCATAGGTTTGTGTGACCTTGCAATAGAAACGGTTAGGAGCTCAAGCTAGGCTTATCACCTCATTTGTTTTGTGTAGAATCTTTTGTGAGTTGATTTAGAGTCATAGCTAGAGGGGTGAAATCTTGGCTAAATGAATAGTTTCAATTCTGCACTATATTTGTTTAGCCAAGCAATTAATTTTAGAAAAGACTATTCATCCCCCCTCTAGTCCTCATCTTGACCCTACAGGGTGGAGTCTATGACGAGAGGTATTTTTGGGGCACCGCAAAGTGGGTCACCGCCGACGCCTTCGCTGGAGCCGTGGCAGCGGCGGCCGGAGAAGGCCTAGGACGGAGGCTTTTGGGCAACCGTGGCGTGTCGCCCCTAGTCGCCCTAGGAAACGATGCAGGGCTTATCTATTCACTGATAGTAAAAAACATGAATCCGGTTCTTTTTTAAGGGAAGTATATCACACCACTAAAAATCGCAGATCTGTATATCACATTTAATTTGCTACTCTAGGACCGCTTTTTATCATCATTCATCATTGACCGATGTAATGTATCACTAACCAGGAACATTGTTGCATTACAAATCACGTGCATCGTACAGTGCAGCTAATTGTGCATTGACAGGACGTGTGTCGCCGTGTCGGAGATCTGAATCTTAGGCAGTTAAATTGCCTGCTCTCCAGCTTGAATTTCAGGAATAATTCGTTTCCTTCGTTCTCGGTCTCTTTCCTCGTTAATTAGATTGACATGTCAGCATATTACTTAGCTAGCAGGTTATTTAAGAGGGACAGAAACTATAATTAATTTTCCATTAGGACTGCCCTCATTCCACTAAAACTCGCAGTTCCGTAGATTGGTGTAGGCGTTTTTTACATTTAAGTTGCTACTACAGGCCCGAATTTATCATCAGTCATCATTCACCGATGTAATGTATCACCAACCGGCAACCGAACATTGTTGCATTACAAATCACGTGCATCGTAGTATCGTACAGTGCAGCTAATTGTGCATTGACAGGACGTGTGTCGCCCGTGTCGGAGATCTGAATCTAGGCTGTTAAATTGCCTGCTCTCCAGCTTGAATTCCACCTAGCAAACGGTTCACACACACACACGTAACCGTAATACTCGATCGATCCCATGGCTGAATCCAAGTCGAATGGCGGTGTCGATGCGACGGCCTCGATGATGCTCCACGGCCGTGTAGCCATTGTCACCGGTGGTGCCGGCGGCATCGGCTCGGCCGTGTCGAGGCACCTGGCGTCGCTCAGTGCACGCGTCGTGGTGGCGTACATCGGCGACCCGGCGCCTGCTCTGACGCTGGTGAGCGGCATCAACTCCAGCCACCCCGGCGAGATCCAGCAGCCGCGTGCCATCGCGGTCGAGGCGGACGTGTCGGACGCCGCACAGGTAAAGGCGCTGTTCGACGCGGCGGCCGCAGCCTTCGGCGGGGAGCTCCACATCCTGGTAACGCTGGCGGCGGTGCTGGACTACTCGTACCCGCCGCTGGCGGAGACCAGCGAGGCGACATTCGACGCCACGTTCGGCACCAACACGCGCGGCACCTTCCTGTGCTGCCGCGAGGCGGCCAGGCGGTTGGTCCGTGACGGCCGCGGCCGGATCGTGACGTTCTCCTCGTCGGGAGTCGGGTCGCTGCGCCCTGGCTACTCGGCGTACGCGGCGAGCAAGGCGGCGGTGGAGGTGATGACCAAGATCCTGGCGCGCGAGCTGCGCGGCACGGGGATCACGGCCAACGTGGTGGCGCCAGGGTCCACAGGGACACCCATGATGTACACGGGCAAGACGGAGGAGGACATGGAGCGCTACATCGCCGAGGCGCCGCTGGGCCGGCTCGGCATGCCCGAGGACATCGCGCCGCTCGTCAGCTTCCTCGCTAGTGATGCTGGCCACTGGGTCAACGCCCAGGTCCTACGCTGCAACGGTGGCACCATTTAGTAGAGTTCGTGCTAGTCTTCCTGCATTATTAGGAGTAGCAAAAGTGTCAGGGCGTTTATGCGGTCAGTGGTTGGCTGTTAATTAAATTATTTATGGGCGATCGTGTCTCAGAATCAGACTTCGTATTATCATTACGAGACAGCGAGACTTGATAGTCTCTAGGATTAGACTTTGTCTTCCAATCTTGTTACACCAGAATGGATGGAAGACCTGGGAGGAGAATCTGCCACGCGAGGGGCCTGCGCCAACAATCCTCTGTCGCCGATGCTTTTTGTCTTGGTAATGGAGGTCCTTAACCACCTCTTTCGGTGGGTGGAGCAGCATGGGCTGTTGAGCCCCTTGGGGGTTATTGTTGGTGCAAGCACAAGCTTCTTTGCAGATGACCTTGTCATCCTTCTAGCGCCGGACGATCGAAGTCTACAAGTTGTGAAGGCCGTGCTTCAGATCTTTGGCCTTGCCTCTGGGTTATTCTCAAACTTGAGAAGAGCGTGGCCACGCCAATCCATTACTCGGAGGAGGATGCACAGCGTGTGACTCATATCCTGGTTTGCAGAGTGGAGCAATTTCCCTGCCGGTACTTGGGAATACCGTTGTGGGTGTTCAAGCTGAGGAGATTAGACGAGCAGCCGCGGATTGATAAGGTGGCTGCTGGCTGGAAGGGGCAAATGCTGAATATGGCGGGTAGAACCACGTTGGTGCAGACAACGCTCTCCGCAATACCTGTGCACACATCCATTGCGCTGTGCCTCTCCCCTTGGGCGTTGGGTGTCATCGACAAACTCAGAAGAGCGTTCATTTGGGCTGGCGCAGTGGAGGTGGCGGGCAGTAAATGTAAAGTTGCATGGGTGTGCATGTGCAAGCCAAAGGAGCTCGGTGGGCTAGGTATTGCGGACCTCAGACGGGCAGGAGTTGCTCTACGGGCACATTGGGCCGGGCGCGATCGGGTCAGGGGGTCCGCGCCCTACACCAATGAGCGGGCCGCCTTGGCGCTTGTACAGGCAGCCATCGTCTTCACCGTGGGGGAACGGGGAGTCCATCTTCTTTTGGACGGATCGGTGGGTTCAGAGGGACAACATCATGCAGGTCGCACCAACGGTATTCCGCGCTGTCACGTTAGGAAGAGGAAAGCAACGGTGTCGGAGGCTCTAACAGACAACGCATGGGTGCGGCACATCACCAGAGCAAGGATGATGTTGTTGTTGGTTGAGTTCGGAGAGCTATGTGATCGACTTGAGAGGGTGCAACTATTGTTTGTGCCCGATACACTCGCTTGGGGACTCACGAAGGATCTTCGATTCTTCGGTACTCATCTGCGTCGGCGCACAGAGCATTGTTCCTAGGGTCCTCCCCAGTTCTTGGGGCCAAAGAGATCTGGAAAATGGTTGCTCCTCCCCGTGTCCGGTTCTTCTTCTGGCTGGTCATGCACAGCCGGTGTTGGACGGATGAGCGGAGATTTCGCCACGGATTGCAGCCCTCAAACTCTTGCATCATGTGTGATCAAGCCCCGGAAACAATAGACCACATCTTATTGGGTTGCCCCTACTCCAGAGAGGTTTGGGCTATTTGCTTGTCGAGACTACACCTGGGGACATCGTCATGGTTGCCGAGGGACCGATCATGGAGTGGTGGCTGCTATGCCTGGCGTGTGCCTAAGGTTTGGCACCGCGGATTTGACTCGATGTTCTTTCTTCTAGGGTGGTCCTTATGGAAGGAGCGCAATGCGCGTACCTTCAATGGCGGGAGCAGGAGCGCTCTACAGGTGGCCGATGGTTCGACGAGGCCAAGGTGTGGGTGTTAGCTGGCTTCATTCAACTAGGAAGGTTGCTGCTTAGGGCCTAGCGTTTAGCGAACTTGGTGCAAAATTTGCAAAGATGTAATCCATGCTTGATCAGAGTGGGGTGGTGTGCATTGTGTACGTTGTTGGTAACCGGTTGGTTACCATTGTTTGTATCCCAAAACTCTTTCTGCTTAATGATATACGCGGTGTAGGCAAGTTCTAAAAAAATCTTGTTACATCTCCCATTGTATTTATAGTTTGTTATGGTACTTGACTTCTAAGCAAACTAGAATATCCTTATTGAATTTGAACTCTCCTTCCTATCTTATCAAACTCAACTTTCTCTCTCAGGCGACTATTCCCTAAACCAACTGAACCATATGGTAACTGATGACGACAGCAGGCAAAGTGGCCTCTTTGCCGAGTGTCTTCCAGCGACACTCGACAAAGCTCAGGTTTCGAGGTCTTCGTCGAGTGTCATATGTTTTGTCTGATGTTCGAGATACAACGCTCGCCAAACCTGTTGACACTCTGCAAAGCTCAGGTTTCTGGTAGTGCTTTCTTGTTTTTTAAAAGGGTCTTTCCCGATCACGATGACGACAGTGCGTAGAAGAGAACACACAACAAATCAACAATGCATATACAGATTTTTGCACGATAAAAGAACACAAGTACATAAACAAATTGAAAAAGGAACCATCGAGCCCGTTGCATTGAACGGTAATGTAGGTCGTACAAATCTGAATTATTGGCTTAATTTTGTCCACAACGACTGAACACAATTACTCGCCAGCCACACCTACGAGATACGCGGCACTGTCTTGTGTCTTCTCTTATCGGTCGCGTCGCCATGATTTACGCAAGCTTGCAGAATTGGAGGCCACGGCAGCCTGCACGGGTACGATTGCCTGACTTCCCGGTTCCTGACGTTCTCGTTGTCCACCTCCATGGTCTCCAAGTCGACGGAGAAGAGCCAGGTTTTCTCCCCCGGCGTCAGCACCATGAACGTATCGTCTGCAGTGACAATACTCGCCGGCTGCTGAAACAACCACTGCTCCCAACCTGGCAGGTTCACGGTCGCGTCCCTCAGACTGATGCTGCTCTCTATCACCCACTTGCCCGAATCCGGTAGCTGGTCGAAGACCTTGAGGCCATGGCCGTCTATGCGCGACGACAGCGCACTTTGTCACCACCGCCCACGCCACCAATGACACGGAAGCTTGTCGTCCCACTCCGATGCGAGAATCCTCTGAGGAACGAGAACTCGAGCGTGCTCTCATCGAGGACGAGCACGCTGTGGCCCATGGCGAGAACTTCGCGTCTCCCCTCGCCGTCTCCTGCGCGGGGGCGACCCGAGGGTTCCCACGCCGCCACCCAACCCGTCCCCTCTCCCCCCCGCCGCTGGCCCGGCCGCGCCGGGCCGCGGGCCGCCTCCGCGCGGCGGGCGGCGGCCAGCGGGAGCTCAACAAGGCACCCCCCGCACCCTCCCTCCCCTAGCGCCTCTCTCTCTCCCCTCCTCCCCCCAACGCCATTTTCTCCGGCGACCGGCGGGCGCCGGGCGGCTCTCCGGCGGGGGGCTGCCCGGCGGACGGATCCGGCCCTCCTTGCCGGATCCGCGCCCCTCGGGGCGGGCGCCCGCGACGACCGCCTTGGGCTCCGGCGAACTACGGGCGGCCGCGCCGGCCGGGCTCTACGCCGCCGGTTTTGGGGCCCCTCCTCGCCGGATCGGGCCCCTTCTCGCCGGATCCGCCCGCCTCCCCCCGGATCCGCCCGTCTCCCCCCTCCCCCAACCTCCGGCCCCGGCGCCGGTGGCGGCCGAGTGTAGGCCCTCCGGGCCGCTACACGGGTGTGGCCGGGCCTGGGTTGGCCCGGGCGTTGCGCGGGCCAGCGGGGCTCGGGCTCGCCGGCGCTGGGGTGCGGCGGCCGAGGACGCCGTGGCTGGCGGCGTGATGGATGGCGACCAACCGCGGCTTCTTCTTCTTCCGTTTGGTGGCGGTGCCGCCCGTGGTGGCGGGCCCAGGTGTGCTGTTCGCCCGCATCTCGCGGGCAGCACGGTGTGTGTCCGCGATTTCGTGGTGGAGTTGCAGGGGTGCCAGGCCACCTCACCGGCGGGCGTGTTGGAGCTTGGAGGTGTCGTCGTCTTCATGCGGATCTTCTTGCAGGCTGGGTCGAAAGATCATTGGGTGCTCTGTCTTGCGTTGTCGGCGTCCGCGGACGTCGAGACCCTTCCTAAAGGCAACGCTTGAGCACTGCCACAGTCTCTCTCCGTGCCGCACGCCGGAGTCGGTCCTCTCTGCACTTGGCCTGCATGTGCTTCAATCCTCTCTTCGCTTAGGTTTGCCCTGTCTCAGTTGACATTGCCGCCCCCCGTTGTTTGTTCGCTCCACGGTGGCTACCCGGTCGCCGTTAGTGCCGACGGTCGTTTCCTCGCTCGGCTCACAGCGGCTACCTGGCCGCTGTTGGAGTGCCGACGGTCATTTCCTCCTTTCGGCTCGCCCGGCTACCTAGCTCAGTTGTTGAGTGCCGACGGTCGTTCCTTTCGGCTCACGCCTACTACCGCCGCTGTTGGAGTGCCGATGCTCGAGCTCGCTCGGCTCGCAGCGACTACCTGGCCGCTGCTGAGTGCCGCAGCTTATCTCGCACGGCTCACAGCGACTACCCGGTCGTTGTTTGAGCTGTCGACGGTTCTTCGGGTAGATGCTTTGCCACCGCGGCATAGTCTTCTGAGCAGGCAACCTTTGTGTAGATCTTTCTTTGCAGGTCTAGTCGGTTAGGGCTTTGGTGTTGGGTCGTCTTTCTCCCCCCATATGTACTCTTGCTGTTTGTTTGTGTGTTTGTTTCATGTGTTGGGGCATTTGGTAATCCTAGGATTACTTGTCGAGCCCCTTTGTACCCGTGACTCGGCCTTTCTTTTGGCCTTAATGAAAGACGGGTGAAGTTAAAAAAAAAAAAAAAAAAGAGGACAAGCACGCTGTTACTCCCCGTCCCCAGTAGACCTTCCCACCGAACCGTCCAGCGAAACGGATCGTCTCCATGGCTGGGACTTTAACGTCGTCGTCCATGGTGTGCCAACAAATGCGCCACCCGCCGTCGCTGCCTGGAGTAAACACGCACGCCTGTGGCATGCCGAATTGGTAGAACACGCAGAGCACCCTGAAGTTTGACATGGCGTCGGCAGTGGCACCGGACCCGACACAATCTAGCAGGATGGGGCCAAGCAATGTGAGGTAACTGAGGTCGGCCGGGCGCGCGATCCCCTGATATCGCCGTGACACGGGCTCGCACACGATGAAGTCAGGCCACCTGCGCCTGGAGTCCGACGACGGCCTGCTGGTCAGGAGCAGGAGGCTGCCACGGCTGTTGACGATCTCCCTGCTCCGGCTGGCGACGAGGGCACCTTCCACCGGCGGATCGTATAGGAAGTCGAGGGAGAAGTGGCCCGCGTCCACGACGGCTGGCGACGAGGGCACGAAGGTCGCCGGTTTCTTCGCCGGCCGGCTCCACTGTCCCATCGAGTTCGGAGGTAGCTTGTCCGTGACGTAGTAGCAGTCGGCGACGGGCGGTGGGCCGTGCAGGGCGCGGGAGCGAGCCAGGAAGCCCGGATCGGCAATGGCGCGGCGCCAGCGCCTGCACGTGGCCGCAGCACGGATGAGGTGGAGCGGCGACGAGCCGAGGTTGAGGAGGATCGCATCGAGGAGCTCATCGGGGAGATCGTTTACGCTCGCTGGCCCGGCCGGCATCTGCTTGCTCGCCTTCGCCTTGATCTTGTTGATCCGCTTACGCCGGCCCTTCCCCATTGATAGCACTGCCGATCGAAACAAACTCTGGTTTCGTTGGCAGTACGTCAAGATTTCCCCAATATATGTATGTGATTGGGTGGATCTCCGCGTCCGCTACAATTAACCTCGATCTTCTCCTAGCTTGTTTAGTTATAAAGTTGCCAGATCACCATAAGATCCGGATCGGATAATACTACCGTGCTAATTATAGACGGGCGCGGCAAGCAGAGGATAGACCCTATTGAGTCCAACACGTAAACAAGCATCCGGCAAAATAAAAATACTACTTGGCAGCCACTATTTGTTTCAATCCATTGATATAGATTGGAGTGAAACTAAACTAAGTTACAATCCAATCTACTCCAACCATTGAAGTGTGTACACATGCATCCAAACAAAACCTATAGATTATTTGGATCTCACCGGTATAATGCCGGTGCTAATACAATGGTTTCATTTAAATATGTGCATCAAAACAACCAAAAGATGATATTTCTAAAATTACTTATTTTCAAACAAACACTTGGCAATACCACGGTAGGTCAATAGCGATCGAGCAGGAAATTATTTTTCCATTTTCATTTAACTTGGGGTCTGTTTAGATCCCTGAAAATTGACACGGTTATGCTATCAAGGGGTAGCTAAGCTCAAAAAGAATCATCTCGCAATGTACATCTAAATTGTGCAATTAATTATTTTGCTTATCTACATTTTCATACTCCGGACATGTGTCTTTTGGTACATTTAATGCTTCGATGTGATGAGAATTTTGAAAATTTTGGAGAAAAGTTAGGGGAAACACACCCTTGATGTTGCATAGGGGAACATTTGAAAAAGAAAAACCTAACTGATAAACTTGATAAAGATTATTTCTACGTTTCTAAAAGCAGAAAATGTGGGGAGGTCCCCAAAGCATTTCATTTTCTATTTTATAAAGAGAGTTATAGGGGAACTTACAACACGATTAACTGAAATCATCTAAACTGAAAGAAAAAAGCTATCTAACATCTGGCTTAAAATGAAGGGATTGAAGGTGAATGTGTCGATCCAACAGTGTTAGTTTCTGGATATTGTGACCCTGTTAAAGTAAAGAGGCCAAGATCCATGAACAAAATAAACATTACATTCTTGCTGCAATTTGTGTGTTTATACATGGCACTGTAAACAAATCTTGTTGCAATATGTGTGTATGCACGTACCTGGATTATGTATGTTTGTTACATCACAGAGCACAATGCATCCCTGTCTTGGCGTCCCCATATTTTAGTGCTGGTCTAGCAAGCAATAATCAGAATTTTTTTATGTGTATATGCAGCAGCAACGCAAGGCACTGATTACACCCAAGAACGTCAATTTTCAGAATATACAGGAAGCAAGCATGACTACAGGAAGCACACAATACTATACGTAGCAAGCAACTAATATGACCATTGTCTGGCTGACGATGGCACTCAGAAAATCAATCTGATAAGATAAACCATTAATTGATGAAGTTCTGACTACTACAGGAAGCAAAGCAATGGTGTTGATTCTACACAAATGTCTTTCCAGTCAGACTAAGCAGCACAAATAAAATCATGAAATCAGGAAAATTACCAAACAGCAAAACTCTGTTCTGCATGTACTCTGTTCACAACAGTGCCTAGCCGTGCTACAACTTAGATGGCAGGGTGTAAGAGATGATGCAAACTGCACTTTTTTTGCACTGAAACTTTTTTTAAGTTATAAGAACCATCTATATTCTAATGACTCCTCACAGGCAATTAGTTGTGTACAAATGACTTCACTAATAGAGAATAGGTAACAAATAAAAGGGTCATTTGTCACGTCATATGACTGAATAATTGACAAAAAAAAAAGTGTCATTTGGCAGGGCATATGGCTCCACAGATGCAGTTCTGAATATTGATCCAACAAAATATTACAGGAAGCAAGCAATGGCAGCGCTTTGAGAATCGGTGTAATATAAAAGGGGTGTCTAGCAAAAATTTATGTAGTGAAATCTGTAACATATTCTAAAATATGACCTAGTAGTGATAGTTGTAGCATAAATCCTACAAGACAAATCTGCCGAACCAAGCCCATATTCATTTCTCTCCATAGAACCCTAGATGTAGGAGTCCCTCGTCCTCCCCTATTCCTCTTATTTGTCTTCCCACGTACTGGAATCGGTAAACAGTGCTCATGACAACACAATATAAAGTAGAGAAAAATTAAGAGATCGGTTGGAGTGCGCTGAGAAGTAAAGGATGAGATATAGACAAGAGTGCTTTGAGAAGTAAAGGATGAGATATCGATGAAGGACTCTCATTTGATCAAATGAATAGGAAGACAAAATTTGGAGGGATTAGTTCTCCTCTACATTACTTCCCCCACCTCCCCCCCCACCAATTTCTTAGACCTTATTTCAATGCCATAAATATCCAAACTTTTATCATTCTACCATATACACAATTCAAGGACTTGTTAAAACCATAATTTAGAATTCTAATTAAGTTCAAATTCAATTTCAAAATTCAAACAAGATATAGCTTCGGCAACTAAAACGGAGACGAACAAAGGGGTAGATTTGGTACAGCGAGCAGAGTAGTATTTTTTTATTACTATCACTTATAATATATGCAATGTACATGGCAGAAGATAACGAAAAGCTGGAATAGCTCAGTTGGTTAGAGCGTGTGGCTGTTAACCACAAGGTCGGAGGTCCAAGCCCTCCTTCTAGCGCCATTTTATATTATTTTTTTTTTTGTCTTTTTCTTTTCCTCTGCAGATTTTTTTGTTGTCTTTTTTTCTTTCCCTCTGCAGATTCAAATTCATGCTGACTTTTTAACATCCGAAGTCTCTTTTACAATGATTTTTTTTTTTTTTTTTTTGTCGTCTTTGTCTTTGCTTCTGCAATTTTTTTTTTTTTTTTTTTTTTTTTTTGAAAAGAAGCTTCTGCAGATTCAAATTCATTCATGCCTTTTAACATCCGAAGTCTCTTTTACAATGATTTTTTGTCAGAATTCAATTTTTGTCCTTAAATTTGGTGCTCTCTCTCCGTTTTAAATTATAATTAGTTTGACCTTTTTAGCCTCAAGTTTGATCACTCGTCATATTCAAAAAAAAATTGCAAACATAGTCTAATTTAAGTCATTATCAAAGTCATTTTGTTAATAAAGCATACCACAACAAAAGAAGTGATATTTTTCATAAATTTTGAATAAGACGAGTGGTCAAACTTAGGGTTGAAAAACTCAAATAAACTATAAATTGAAATGGATTTAGTAGTTCTTTGTGTTTGTTGGTACATTCAAATTCATGACCTCAAATTATTGAAAGCATGAAACTTTTAGCAGCACATCAATTTTTAGCATTTTTTTTTTTTTTAACAAATAAGTTTGGTTGATGATTTGTAAAATAAAAAGTTGGCTATCCCTTTTATTTGTTGTGACCATATATAGCCAATCATAAGCGCTCGCTACCAGATGATTTTGTAATGTAGCAAGGTTGCCATAGACATCTTTATTTTTAAAAAAATGTTTTGCCAAATAGCTAAATAATAAATTTTGGCTACTAATTTTAGTCAAGCCGTTGAAGTTACTCTAAGCATTGCATAAAAAAAGTTTAAGTGATTTATAATAAATATCCCCTTATTGTTGGCAGCTGGAAAACCCGGGATCCTGAAAGAATTGGATCGGAGTTCCCAAATTAGCTCTAATAGGGTTGAGTTCCAGTGTGCCTTCCATGATCTCGGTGACATTGTTGCACGCTTAAAATAGGTGCCCAATCGAATTTGTATATTTGGGAGTTCTGGACCGCCGGTGAGGTGAGTGACCAAGATGCAAGCAGCAAGTCTAGCTACTGTACCAACTGATGCCGGTCTTGACAATATCATCTGTGAGGGTTCGCCGAAGAGCACGTACGCCTTCCACAAAATCTTTTTGCAGTTTTGACACTTTTTTAAAACAAATTCTAGGAAAAACACGGGTTGACTTTTATTTCCAAAACTAGCATATTTGGAGGCGACGTTGGTAAAAGCGTGACAAATACACACTGACGGGCCTTGCATGGAGGCGCCACGGCCTGCCACGTCAAAGCATGCAGGTGACGTGGCATGGCGCCGACAGCGCCGCCATGCATGGCGTGTCAGCGTGCCACCGTAACAAAGGCGCGTCAGGGGCCCAATAGAGCCCCCGGCACAGCGGCCTCCCCTTTCCTCCCTCCCTCACTTACCGCTCGGGCGTTTCAAAAATCGCGGCCGATGAATCGCTGCCGCCCTGTTGCTCCTCCGCCTCCCATCGCCCGGCCGCCGTCGACCGCCTCCGTCCACCGGCCCCACCTCCCTTCTCCGGCAACGCCCCACCGCCCCCTCACTCTCTCGCTCTCTCGTCCCACCGCCCCTCACTCCCTCCCTCTCTCTCTCTCTATGTGTTGCCCACCATAGCGCATATTTGGTAGGTAAGGTGAATCCCTCTTCTCAATTTTTTGTTAGTGCTATGTATTATGGGCAAATGACATATAGTTAGTTTAGTTAGTTATAGCTAGATTAGTTAGGGTTTAGGGTTTTGTTAGGGGGTGGACCATATGGTTACCATATTGTTTAGGGTTTAATTCTTCTCGCTCCTGTAGCTCTTGCTCTTCCCGTAGCTCTTGCTCTTCCCGCTCGAAGTCATCCACATCACAATTATCGTCGGCCAAGCCTGGTGACCTAATGCCGGAGTCATACCCTGCCATCTCAGCATCCTGTTGCGTCAACTGACCGTCCATTTGTGTATCTCCCTCCATTGCTTCCACACCCATCCCAACAGGACCACCTCCATGACCATCAAAGTAAGGGTCATCATCATCATCTAGACATCTCTCCACCACCACCTTAGGCATTTACAATTGCAACCTTGGAGGACCTGGGTGTAATGGGTCCAGTGAGCCGAGTCAAGCAAGGGCATCATAACAAAGTGCGTCCTAGTGGACCCTACATCGAATCTCCCATTAAGTGTGATATCAACTCCAAACTTCTCTTTCAATCGCACCAAAAGGGCATCGAAGGTAGGAGGGTCGTCAAACATCTCCAAATCTTCC
Organism: Hyparrhenia diplandra; assembly: GCA_015847255.1. Classification (NCBI taxonomy): domain Eukaryota; kingdom Viridiplantae; phylum Streptophyta; class Magnoliopsida; order Poales; family Poaceae; genus Hyparrhenia; species Hyparrhenia diplandra. The sequence continues at coordinate 26,993 of JADLZK010007814.1, forward strand.
TCCATACCATCAAACATACAATCCTCTTTCATCACACTCCCTCCGTAAAAGATACGGACAAAACAATCCATCTACGTAGAGATAGAACGAGTTTGTCAAGACCACGATTTCATGACCATGTCCAGCTAGCTAATTGTTACAAAGTCACTATTGTAACTAACTTTCCAATAAAACTATTCAAACCTAACTAAGTAACTAACTATCTAACTATATAACCATAACTAACTAAGTCACTATCCTAACTACCTACGTCACTATCCTAACTACGTCACTTACTACCTAACTAACTTTAACCATTACTAATAAATACCTACCTAACTAACTCTAACTAAGTTAGTAACTAAAATTAGCAAGGGAAAATGTGATTACCATGCCTAATCGGGGCTGCCGCCGCCACCGGTGTTCTTCAAAGGAATGGGGCCGCCGGAGGCAATGGCTGCCCGCGGCGAGCCGCCGATTCGGGGCGGCGCCTCAAGGGAAGGAGGGAGCAGGCCGGGCGGCGGCATCCCCGGCGGGCGGAGTAGACTTGGCGGCGGCGGCGATTCCAGCCTCCACGTGAAGATGGCGGAAGGGGACGGGGGCCGAGGGGGGGGCTTCGTGCACCGGGGTGGCGGCGGGGCGATCAAGATGGTGGCGGCGGAACCCTAACCCTAAGCGGCGGCCGGTCGAGAAACAGAGTGTGGGATTGAGGGGAAGGGGAGGCCATGCGTCAGGGCTCTATTAACCCTAAGCGGCGGGGGCGATCAAGACGCCGCCGCCGAGTTGGTGCGCAACTTGGGCCGACGTGGTGGGCCTGCGGGCGCCTCCATGCAAGGCGCATCCAAGTGTATCTATCACGCCTTTGCCAACGGCGCCTCCAAATATGCTAGTTTTGGAAATAAAACTTAACCCGTGTTTTGTCTAAAATTTGTTTGAAAAAAGTGTCAAAATTGCAAAAAGATTCCCTTCCACACGACCACGTACATATGCACATTTAAAGACACATGAGGAAAAAAAAAAAAAAAAAAAAGAATACATCTGCATAGGAATGATTTAAACACGAGAGTATACTAGTTCGGACAAGACGATGTACACAACCAATAAAAAGAATACATCTGCAGATTATAATTACCATTGACGAGATTCATCCATTATGTAGAGGAATGATTCTCCCGTTGCTTGACAAAGGGCAATGACGTGCTGGCATGAGAAATTAAATTAACCTTTATAGATTCTCCCGTTGCTTCATGGCGTCAGAGCATTTTTCAATTTTAATACAAGAAGAAAAAATGCATTATGTGCTGCTGCTTCGTAGACCATTCTCTTCTCATATTCAATTTCAGAATTTCACCCACTTCGACGAGTTGCTTAGGTCGCAAGTTTCAGTTCTTGCTTTTTAAAAGCAGAGTTTACCTCCGTCAAAAAAGAAAAGCTTTCAGTTCTAATAACCCACGTTTTGCAAAGAACTGTTAGTTACTTGGAAGAGTGGATCACTTTGTACAGGCACACGGCTAAGCTGCTTGGAGGCCGCGGAACTCTCGCTTTATTTGCAGACCAGGACCAGACTGCGTCCAACACCGAACACGTATATGTAGCACACAAGCTGCTGAGTGCTGACCTGCCCGCCAGAGCCTGATCACACTACTGTACCAACGAACAAGAATCAGTAGCTGCCATGGCGACCGGGAGGCGTCATCGCCGGAGGAGCAAGAAGGATAAGAAGCCCAAGAGCAAGAGCGTGTCGAAAAAGACGTGCCCACGGCAGCAGGGGCGCCGACGAGCGCGAACGACGTTCCGGACCACGTCCTGGAGCTCATCCTCCTCCGCCTCAATTCGTCGGCGTGCCTCCTGCGCGCCGCGGCCGCGTGCAAGCGATGGCGCCGGATCGTGGCGGCCGCCGCGTTCCTGCCCCGCTACCGGTCCCTCCACGCGCACCAGCCTTTCGTCGCCGGCCACTACCACGCCTTCGACCCCGACTGGGTCGACTACGAGTCGCGGCCGATCACGGAGAACCCCGTGTTCGTCCCCTCTCCGTCGTCGCTTACCGTCGTCGACGGCCGCCACTTCTCCCTCGACGATTTCCTCCCGGACAGCGACAACGGCTGGGCGCTCGCCGACAGCCGCGGCGGCCTCCTGCTCCTCTTCAGGAGGAGGACAAGCTGGAACGTCCACTTTCAGAGCCGCAGCTTCCATGACCTCCTCGTGTGCGAGCCACTGACGCGGCGGTGCCAGGGGATCCTTCGCCCGCCGGAACACGCGACGTGCCTCGGCGTGTTCCTACTCGACGTCGACGGTGACGGTGAACACGTCGTCGGCATGTCCTTGTCCAGTTTCAGGGTCGTCTCCGTGCTGCACGAAGACCACGCGTCGGAGGAGGGCCGCGGCACGCCCGTCGCCTGCGTGTTCACGTCGTCGGGGAGCGACGGCGGCTGGCGCGTCCTCCTGCCAGCAGCAGCAGCAGGTCCCTCGACCAACAGCGCCGTCAGCCTTCCGGGAGCGATCGACTGCATCAGCTTCGCTGGGCGCGTGAACGGATCGCTGTACTGGGTGACCGGAGAAGACGGCGGCGCCATGCTGATTCTCGACGAGGCCACCATGGAGTTCTCGCGCGTCCCGTTCCTGACCGACGACGACAACATTTCCAGTGGTCCGTTCGACAAGTGGAGCTTCCGAGTCATTGGCGGCAACGACGACGACCATGCACTGCGTGTCGTCCGCCTGGTAAGCAACGAGCTCATGGTCCTCGTGCGACGCCAGCACGGCGGCGATGAGCGGTGGGTGGTCAAGAAGCTCGTCCGGCTGCCGGAGGCCACGCTCGCGCTGGAGGGGCGAAAGCAGAGGTTCTTCCAGCGCGACGCTATGATCGTCGCGGCGACTGAGACGTATGTTGTCGTGACGCCGCGTGAGAAGAAGACATGGCTCTTCTCCGTCGAGCTCGAGACGTTGCACGTGGAGCGTGAGCACCAAAGGAACAAGTATGCCGGAATGGCGCACCCGTTTGAGCTGCCTTTGCCGCCAAAATTGGTGGCTTGTGCTCAGCACGGAAGGCGCAGGCAATCTCGCCACTGATGGTTGTATTTGTACAACTATCGTGCATGCGTTGCTGCAGGACAACTAAACTTTTTTTTAGTAAAACACATTGATTGCATGATAAAATAATTATATTGTCAAATTAAAATACCAACATAAAAAATAAAGTGATATTTAATTAAAGAGTAAAGTCTATTTTTAGCCATTGAACTTTTAGCAAAGTCCAAGATTGACCATCGAACTCTAAAACCGGATATCTTTGACCATCCAACTCTTAAAACCGTTAACAATTCGCCATCGGGCTGTTTATGGGTGGTTTAAATGTTTTTATTTATAATTTAATCCTTAGATCCTGGACAATTTTGATGCTGAGGTCCGGGGCAGCATCCCGTCGAACAGATCTAGCGCATGCCGCCACGGCGTCCCCCGCACGCGCGTACATGCCCAGCAGCGCGGTGGCCACGTATGGTTCACTGGAGACAATAATAATAAAAGATTTAAAATAGCGAGACAAAAACATAGTTTTGAGTGAACTAATTTAAAATAGCGAGACAGTAAAACATGTTTTATGGATGAACCTTTAATAGCTAACAGTGTAAAAGGTCCGGCCTGAAATACAGATTTATTAATTCATAACATAGGATACGTGGCAAACATTTTTCATTCAAAATCTAACGAGAAAGCAACCAACTGATTGCATCCACTAACACAAGTTCTTGATTCATTTTGGGGGGCACACCATAATCAATTGAATATATGTCAAAGATCGCTTGGATTCGGCGATATAAGACACGCCGACGGCGAACTTGATGGCGGCGGTGATGGTATAGACGGTGGTTGGAGCTGTTGGGAGCAGTAGAGAGGAGGAAGAAGAGGAGGAAGGCAGCGAGGGCGGCGTAGATGGAGGGGAACAGCGGGCGGCGGCGCGCGGCGGTGTGGGTGGCGCGTTGGCGGCGGATTGGCGCGCAGTGGCGCCGGCACACGGCGGCGGCGCGCGTGAGGACGACGGCGGCGTTGGCGGCGGTAAGGGCGGCGCACGCGGCGCGAAGAAGAAGGAAGATCGGGAGCCGGAGAGCTGGAGAGCTTTTGGGTGTTACCCCTTTAATTTTTTCGATTAGGTTCAAGCGATTACATGCCCCTTGTATTTATAATCCAAGGGAGACTTGCATGCTAAGAAATATCTAGGAGGTTTCCTTATAGATTGGAATACCTCTTGACAAAGCAATTTATTTCTTTCCCTAAATATTTATTCCCTAAATAATTATTACTTAATGACGGCGAAGGATGACGAGGTGGCCGGCGGCGCGGCCGCGAGCAGCGCGCACGCGCTGGGCCTTGGGCCTAGGGCGGCGGTTTTCCTGGTACATGACAATATATATAACAATTCCCATTGATCTAAGGACTAAATTGTAAAATAAAAACATTAAAACCACCCATCGAAATAGCCCGATGGCCAATTGTGAATGGTTTTAAGAGTTGGATGGTCAAAGATACCCGGTTTTTAGAGTTCGATGGTCATTCTTGGACTTCTAAAAGTTTGATGGCCAAAAATAGACTTTTACTCTTAATTAAAAAGCAAAATCCATGAAATTAATACGGTCATGGAGAGCACGGCCACATCTCAACGACTCTATTTAGGCCCCGCAACAATAAGTCGGTAACAAGTCGGAAAACCACTCTGAGAGAAAAGATCACAAGCAACTCATGACCTCACAAAAAACATAGATTAGAGGTAAGGTGATGCTTATAAGAAGCAGGGGCACAAGGGGGATCCGAATCTGGCATCAAGACCCCACCTTCCACGGCCAGCAGCAACGGACGAGGAGGGAGGGGAGACAACGCCGGAGAGGAGGATATGTGAATGTTGTGTTAAGGGTCGGACACAAGTGACACGGAGTTTGCTCTTGCCGACCTGGCACGATCATTCGAGGCTAGATCGCCGCCGCTAGATCTAACATGGCAACACCCCTCCACCGGCTTCTATGAGACCCACCCACCTCCCAGCCCGTTCCTCCCCAAATCTTGTTAAATGCCCGTGCATGCGCCTGACTCATGAAGACTACGGTTGCGGCTACCATGCCTTTTTAGTTTTTTACATCCATCGATCACATGATTTTTTATTTATAGAAAAAGAACAATTAATGTGTCTGCAACCAGTTTGCAAACCATGTGTCAAAACTCACGATTTAAATAGTGCACTATAGCGGCGCTTATAGAGTAGCTCGTGCTATGCAATTGCACTTTTTAGCGCTATTCACGCTATTGGCGCCGCTAAGCTCAAATAGCGTCATAGCGCGCTATTATGGCGCTTATTGGCAAATAGATCAGTGTAGCCTAATTGTTAGTGATTGAGTGATTTCAGTAACTTTATGGTTGTTTGCTTATGTACTTTGATGCCTTCATGGTTGTTTGTTTTGAGGATGAGAACTTTATTATATAGTTATCATTATCACTTATCAAATTATAATTATATACTTGTCCTGATTTCCTTCTATTTGAAACAAATAGCGGCGCTATAGCGTGAACTACATGCCGACGCTTACGTTGCAAAATAGCGCACTATAGCGCGGCCATAGCGCCCGTTATAACGGCCACTATAGCGGCAATAGCGCCCGTGATAGGCTGCCGCTAAATTTCATAACGCGCGATCTAAAATGGGTCAAAACGCATGGGATGTCTGCCATCAACATTGTTCATCAATAGACCATTTAGTTTCGGCTGCTGCCTACTCCCTCCGTCCCCAAAAAGAATGTTGTTCATACATCATGTTTGACCATCCGTCTTATTCAAAAAAGTTCTATAAATATCTTCGATTTTGTTATGACTTATTTATCATTAGACTGATTTATCTATTTTATAATTTACATAAATATTTTAAATAAGACGGCGGTCAAACTCTTTTTGGGATGATGGAGTACTTTCGCTGTTGATTTGCGCCTTCAGATGGACCTTTTTTTTTTACAAGAACCTTCAGATGGACTTGAATGAAGAGAAGAAACAACCGTACTGTATGCGCGTGTCTCAGTTTCAACCTAGCCCTTCTGACTCAGAACCCCTGGACCCCACCTGCCAGGGACACTGATCGATCTGGGGTCCAGGAACAAGGGCGGCAGTGCAAGCAGCAACTTCCGGATCGGATTCCAGGGACATCATGGATACAACTCGTATTTATTCAAACCACAAGCAGGTGTACGCGTGTGTAGGAGGACTGCAAGGGGGAGCGGTGGCGAGAGCGAGACCGTCGCCATGGCCGCGGTCAGTGTGCGAGTTTCTACCAAAGATTTGCTTTTGTATGTGTTCAGGTGTCTAAATTGTTAGAATCAATTATCAGGTTCAAGATGGAAGTCTTTTTTACTTTAGCAAATACTGGACTTTGTAGAATTTACCCCAGTTCCATTGTTGAGTCATTGAAATTAGGGAAATTACGTACGTAGGAACATATAATTAAATACTGTTCGGAAGATAGAATTTCAAGAGTACACAGTTTAGCTCCTCTAGGTTTCAGAAAGTTCTCACGTTTTGCCCGCGACAGCCGACAGGCCACTCGGCCCACCCTTCCTAATCTGGCCTGAGTGCACAATGTTTGGTTATCAAGGGCTATCATCAGTCATGATAGTTAAAACAAACTCCTCTACGTGCCCATATATTGCTATATTGGTACCTGCATTTCTTAGACGAACCATATATTGTAAGATTGGTTCCTGTACACTTCTTAGGTAAACTTCTGTACTGCAGCTTACAATTGTATTCAATGGAACCTTTGAGTAATGTGATCCTGATTTTATAACTCAATTAACAAATTATTCTTCTCTCGACACTTCCCCAATCAGAGCCACTACACTTTCCTTTGAAAACAACTGAAATTATTTTCCTTTCCGGAGGAAGCTCTTCCAGTGTGCTACAGGCATACATTGGTTATTTGTTGTGCCAAAACTAAGAAGAGTTGGAAAGTCTTAATAACCATAAATTAGTATGATGATCCTACGATTTATTCTAGCAGTAGTTATTGTGATCACTGCATGTTTAACCCTCCCTACAGATAACTTAAACACCTTTTGCTACTTGCTACCTGAATTAAGAAAATAAACAATTGATAGCAGGCTTCTACTTGCCAATGTTGTGATGCCAAAAATAGTCACTTCAACCACGCAGAAACAGCAAACTGTATTGTTTATGTAGCAGGCAAGACAGTATGTTTTGCTGAACTAAATTGAAAGGCAACATGCACAATAAACTGTTAATATTGAAGGACTAAATGTCAGGACATCGACAGAACTGAAAATGAAATCAGAGGAAACACGTAAGACTAGCTGCTTTCAAGCCATGATCTTGGCCGACCACACGTAAAGGCTGTCCACCCACAACCTTCCCGACATTCGAAATGGTTTCAAGAGTGGTAGGGAAGATTTCCTCCGTCTGACCACTAGATAGCCGGACAACTATCCGCTTGAAAAACTGAAATCTGCATGAAAACAAAAGTATCAATCTGACAAGTTGGTGTCACGTGTAAACAATGGTCAAAAAGTCACAGCTTCTAATTCACAATGTCCATCCTTTCATGACGTGCACAGAAACAGACTACACACACACACAAAAGAACCCAAGTTCCTGTACGACAGTTTGATCCAAGAAAAGGAGCCGTGCAGAGCAATCTACCCAACTTGTGAACTATAGCCAAAAACCATAAAAACAAGTAACCGCTAGCATTGTTTTGGAGAGTATTGTCACCATAACGAAACAAAGAAAGCAAACCTGAGCTAAGCAAAATCTTCAAATATGTCTAAGTGTTCACTTCAGGCAAAGAGAACTCAAATATCACAGTAGACAAGCCACCAATAGCATTCACTTTAGGGAAAGAGAACTCAAATATACCATATGGCAATAATTATGTCTGCCTAAGTGTTCTTCACAGACATATGGCAGGGAGGCCAATAAACAAATTTAATTGGCTATAGCTTCCTCCAAAAATAAATAAAAGCAATTTTGTTTCTACTTCCCACAAAAAATATATAACGCAAACCTGTGATTTACAGAATCAGCCGGTTGAAATCGAAAGTTTTATTGCCACTATCCAGCACCTCCTATAGCCAGACGCAACAGCCCAAAGTGGAACATAAATATCTGTGAGAATTAGAAGATGGGCTTCTTTGACTTACTGGCTCCCAACGTAAACCCACATCTTTTCCCACAACAAAAAGGTACTGATATGTGTTCAGGTGTCTAAAAGGTATTGATATGTGTTCAGGTGTCTAAAAGGTAAAGGTGTCTAAACGGTACTTATATGTGTTCAGGTGTCTTAAAGGTACTAATTTTCGTTTTTTTTTTATTTCAATTCGACCATCACTTAATTGTGAGTAAGTGTGTCACCCTGGTCCAAATATATAAACACTATACTTCTAGCATATAATGTAATATCGGCGAAATATTTTATTTAAGATATTTAAAACACATCTTAAATGTGTAAATAAAAAAGAGAGAGTAGTTACCTTATCAACCTCACATTCTCAGAGATGCGCGCATGTAAGCGAAGTTGGTACCTCTATATCTTTCCGAGGCAAAGGAACAGCCTCCAAATAGCTCTTTGTTCTCTAAGTCTACACTGACAACCCATCCATCAGCATCCGCACGGCTTCTCTTGGCTGTAAAGTAAATAACATCCCTAGTTCCATCTCCACCGAGCACCGGCTGACAGACATCAATTCCAATAAAAGGAGGTAGAGTTGCCCCTTCGTCATTGAGCATCTTTGGAAGTATATCAAAATACACATCATTGTTGATCTTCAGCTCTTGAGAATCCATAATCTTGCTCTGTTGTTGCCAACTGCCTAAGGAAAAGTCGCTAGCTGTCCTTTTCCACGTAGCAGCCATCCAACCCTTTCTGATGAATTGACCTTCAAAGAGAACACTAGGTTTATAGTGCACCTGCAACTCCACGTACTTGAGCTGATTGCCGATGAATGCAATGTCTCGGTAGAGATGTGCATCGCCTTTAAGGGTTTTGTTTCTTTGAGGACTTGGCAACTTAACATAACTCAAATGCGGGAGAGAAGGAATCAAACCATCAAGCAAAACGATTCCACGCCAGAGGTCAACAAAGCCCACGGTGCGATCACCTATCGCTATAACCTTGCAAGTGTGGTGGGAGAAGTGCTTACCACCATGTTGCTGCAGGTCGTGCTGGCTCAGCGATAACTCGAGGGTCTTCCAAGATCCTTGTTTGGAGTCATACAGACAAAAGTCAAACTGCTCAGCGGGCTTCCAATAACATGCTTGATTTAGACCAGCAAGGATGTAGTCACCGGTGTTGGGGCATCCCAGGATACCAATGTTGCCAGAATCGAAGGAGTAGCCGCTTGGGGGCCGAGGAAGTAGCGTGAGCGATGGCTCGCCCTGCTCCCGGTAGGGCTGGTAGACATAGTAGTCTAGGTTACTGATTCTCTCCCCTTTAGCCCCGACTATGAGGCGGAGCAGGATGAACTCATCCTTGACGGCGAGGATTTCCGGCTCATAGTTGATCTCGGCGGCGTCTGGGCTGTGGATGCACACGTAGGAAACGAGCGGCGGGCGGCGGGCGCACAAGGTGGCCTGGATCCTCTTGCCGTCACAGGTCTGGGAGAAGGCGGTGGTGGCGTTGTCACGCTTGGCGACGTAGGCCTCAACCTCGAGCAGCAGGTAGGGGAGCTTCTCTGGAGCAGTAACGTGGCCGACCATGGAGGGCGCCGGCGGAACCAAGGAGGCCCGGTGGAGACCCGTGAGCCGCATCGTTAGGTGATCTACTCGTTGAGGTGGAAGAAAACGGCGGAGGGGAGATCCAGATCGAACTTGAGCGGCGGCGGCGGGTCCGACTACGTACTCCTTCGATTGGTTTGAAGGAATCCCTGATTGCTTTGCGTCCAGGACCAAGGGCCGAAGGGCAAGCAGCAACTTCTTGTAGGACAACCGAGTCCTATCCAGGGAGAATAAAGCCCTCCGATCCGATCGGGATCAGATTCCAGGGACATCATGGATACAACTCTTATTTATTCAAGCCACAAGCAGTTGTACGCGTGTGTAGAATACTAGTTTGGTCTATTTCCTGTCTTCACAAATAAGGTCGCCTTGCTCCTCACATCCGCCGATCCCTCGGCCACAGAGCGCGCGACGAAAGGAGATAGGCATGCCGCCTCAGTCGCCGGAGCTGATGGAGGAGCTCGTGGAAGAGGTCCTCCTCCGCTTCCCGCCGGACGACCCCGCGAGGCTCGTCAGCGCCGCTCTCGTCTGCAAGCTCTGGTGCCGCCTCGTCACTGGCACCGCGTTCCACCGCAGGTTCCGTGAGTTCCACCGCAGCAGGGCTCCCTTGCTCGGCGTGTTCTACAACAACGGGAACTGCAAGCTCAGACATGACGACGACACGCCTGACGACAAACCTTCCGTCAACAAGCCCGTACGCGTCATGCCAGGGTCCAAGGCATGCTTCTTCCCCACGACGTCCTTCCACTTCCACCCTGCGCACGCTGCCGCCAACGACGGCCGCTCTGGCTGGCGCGCCATGGACGCCCGCCACGGTCGCGTCCTGCTCTACCGGCCGAGTCCTTGGCCACAACGACCTGTGTTCTCCGTTTGGGACCCTGTCACGGCCGAGCAGCGAGACATGCCCAAGCTGCCGTTCGACACGCGGCACCGCTACACTGCGGCCGTGGCCTGCGCCGCCGCTGCCGGTGGCAACTGCAGCCACCTCGACTGCCATAGGGGACCTTTCCTGGTTGTTGCCATGGGCATCCAGCAACGCGTGACCAACTTGTCCGTCTACTCATCTGAAGCTGGTGCATGGAGCCAGGTAGCTGAGTTTGAGCGCCCCACCATTGATTCTGTTGCCCCCTTCGCGCATGCACCCAGTATACTCGTGGGCACCGCACTCTACTTCTTGCTTCACTGTAACGGCGAGATCGTGAAGTATGACTTGGCCACACGGGAAGTATCTCAGATTGACCTACCATCTAAGTTCCATCACCTGCTGAAACAACCAAGCATTGTGCTCATCAAGGATGATGATGGTGGTCTGGGACTTGGATTTGTTGACAACACGGAGTACCAACTAGAGTTGTGGTCAATGGTGGCTGGTGGAGATGCAGGTTTTGTTCTAACAAGAGTCATTGATCTTGTTAGGTTGCTCCCTTGCAGAGCGCTCATCGACAAATCACAAGTAGAGGTGAGTTGTCCTCAAGTGAGTGGTTTTGTGGATATTGGTGCTACCCGATTCTTATTCATAAGGACTTCCGATGGGCTATATAGCATAGAGATAGATTCTCGCCAGGTCAACAAGGTAGCTAACTGCTGTGACGATGACAAGGTCGTTCTTCCCTACGTAAGTTTTTGTACTCCAACGTCCAAGGTGTAGCTACAGTTGTACAACCTAAGGATGTGGCCTCTAGGGGGTCAGGGTCAGAGTCCTAGTCAAGTTCCACATGTGCGTCAAAGACTCAAGTTGTATGCACAATTCTTCTAAATCAAAATCATATCTTGTAGTCACAGTATATATGATTCCCTTGTCTGAAATTAGCGGTTCATACAAAACTGAGATGCTGTAACTGTCCTACCAGATGTCATTTCACTGTTTATCATCGTTAAACTATTTACCGCAATGATATTTAATATTGCAGTGTGGGTTTTTATATGGAAAGATTACATAGGTTGGCATTGGTCGCTAGATTTCACACTTGGCCACACGGCTCCAAACAGCTCCTGAATCCCATGTAGGGCCTTACTTACTCGTTAGAATTCACAAACCGGCCTCCTTTTCATGAGAGGTATAGGCTACAGTGTGACACAACCGACTCAGGGGTGGCATGCGCGAACACTACTACACTATTTTTAACCGAGGTGGGGAAAAACACTGAACCAAGGCCAACAAGCTAACAACCTTAGATCAAAGCTCAAGGTTAATCATGACCTTAACCGAGGCAGTTACATTAGGGAAACCGCTTCGATTAATGCCGATTAGCCGAGCTAGGCCCGCCTTGGATATAATGGATTAACTGAGGTGGGCTCGAAGGGGCTTTTGAAAAGGTCGCAGTAAAGTTTTTTGGTAGGAATGGAATCAGAGGAGATGAGTTTGTATAGAGAGTTGTGGGGAGTTGATGGGGGCTACCTCGCACACCGAATCTTGGCTGTAGGCAACTAGGGGAAGGGTTGGGCACCTTACCAAACACATCCAATTTGGGTACGGTAGACATGTCATCATCATATCCTTCCTTATTAATAGTAATAGGGTTTTTGGTTAAAAAAAAAAGTATTCCAACATCTTTAATAAAATCTAACCTCTATTTTGGATTTCTCATTGCCTGTAAAATTTAAAAAACAACATTAGCTCTCAGACTCTAGGGCTGTGCGCACATTTTGTGACTTTTATTCAAATGACCCCGTCTTGTAAAAAAAAAAACTTATGAGTTAAAAGGTTAGTTTTTAAAAAACAAAACCAATAAACATACTCTTACCTTTTTCTACTTTCAAGGCATGCATTGTGCCATGCCAGATTACCGCACTGGCGTCATGAATTCCAAATTATTTGTTCATCAAAAATAAAAGCAAAAAAAGAGGAAACATGTCATGTTTGGAGAACTAGCCAAGATTTATTTTAAGAGCTATTTTTGAGCCCAAGGAAATAGCCCTACAATTAAATAACATTTAGGTTGTTTGGATCCGAGGGCTATTCCTATTTGTCCTTTATTGTACTTTCCCAATCATTTGAATACATGAATAGAGCAACAACAAATGAAATAGCCCTAATTTTTAGCACCCATTGAGGTTTAGTTTTTGGGTGGTTTATTTACAAGTAGCCCTAAAATAGCCCATGTTTGGATTCTCCATTTCAGGCTAAGGGCTCCTTGGAGCATAGGGTAAAGAAAGGATAGGAATAGGAAAGGATAGGAATTTTGTAGGATTGCAATGTCAAAACATAGGATTGGAAGCTATAGGAAAATTGCATGAGCATGTGTTTGGATGGGCATAGGAAATTCAAAGGATTGGAAACACAGAATGCAACAAAGGTAAGCTGAAAATAGAATTGTTTTCTTAATCAACCTAATTATCCTATTCCACTTCCTTGATTAGACACAAGTTGCTCCCATAAAATCATTGTTTGCCTAGTTCCTTGTGCATAGGAAATTTTGCATGAGGTCTAGGTGGATTGTTTGTTTCCTGTACTTTTTCCTATGGATTTGGAGGGAAAGGAAAGTTTCCTTTGGAATTCATGTGATCATTTTCTACCATCCAAAGGCTAGGATAGGAATAGTTCCTATGTCCTAATCCTGTATTTTTCCTTTGTTTCACCTCCATTTCAAAGGAGCCCTAAAAGATGAGGGACTAAAAAAATAATCAGGATTAAACAGGGCCATGGTCGATTTGTACCTAGCGCCACTGCCTCCTGGGTCCCACTTGACAGAGCCACCGCTAAATGTCCAACGGAAATTCCCCAAATCCCCCAAACCCCAGCACTCCCTCGTGTCGTTCTTGCAATTCCCCGCCGGACGCAGCCCATACCTTCGCGCTGCCCGCCGCTGCAGCCCATACCGCGCGCCGCCGCTCGCCGGCGTCCGTCCAGACAAGCGTGATGGAGAAGCTGGTGGAGGAGCAGATTTGAGGAGATTCTCCTCCACTTTGCCGCCGGGCGACCCCGTGAGCCTCCTCCGCGCCGCTACCGTGTGCAGGACTTGGTGCCGCATCATCTCCGCCCCAGTCTTCCGCCACCGGTTTGTCCAGCGCCACCCCACGGCCCCTATGCTCGGCTTCTTCGCCAACCTCAGAGACGGCGACGAGGACGAGAGCTTCGACTACGCTGCCGCTTCGTCCCCGCCCCGCCTTTCCGCCCGCGCCGCCCGAGCACCGCGACCGCCGCGCCTCGACGCTCGCCACGGCCGCGTCCTCCTCGCCAGCACGCCCTGGGGTCCTGAGCTCGAGGTCTGGGACCCCGTCACGGATGAGCTGTGGGAACTCCCCGAGCTGCCGCTGCGCTCACCTCATACCTGAACGGAGCGGTGGTCTGCGCGGACTACGGCGCGTGTGACCATCTTGTTTGCCGCCGCGGGCCCTTCCTCGTCGTCTTCCTGGACGCCGACGGTGAGCAGATGCGTGTGCACCTTTACTCATCAGAGGCTGGCGCCTGGAGCGAGCCCAGCTATGGCCCTCCGTCTGCAGAAATTGCAGAATATGGGATTGAAATGGTTCCTACTGCCCTTGTTGGTAATGCAATCTGCTTCCTGATTGATGCGAGCAAAAGCATTCTCAAGTTCGATTTGGCCACACGCAATGTGTCTGTGATCCACTTGCCTCCCCTCCATTTCGACTTTCGGCGGCGCTCACGACGATGGGAGATGTTGGGTTGGGGTTTGCTAGGGTTGAGAGATCCAGGCTCTGGGTCTACTCAATGGAGATTGACCCCAATGGAGATCATTTTTGGGTTCTAACCAGATCCATTCAGCTTGAGCCGTTGCTCCAAGTTGATGCATCCTCAATTATAAATGACCATGTTGCCTTTCGCACATGGCATTGAGGTCTTTTTTCGTTGGGACAGAGGATGGTTGGTTCAGTATTGATCTCAAATCTGACAGATGAGGGAAGAGGAATACGGCGATGGTTGGACCCATGGTATCGTTCCATACACCAACCTCTACATTCCAGGTACAGCTTTGCTTAGTCCATGGTTTGCCAATTTTAAGAACTTTTGAATGGCCAATTTAGCAACATGAAAAACACCGAATGGTGTATATGCTTTTGAACTGTGAGTCCATGCAAGTGAAGTATCTGTAGAACTTTTTTACTGCTACCTAAACCTTTTTTTTTTCATGGCGTCCTTGAAGCTTGCTAGATGTGCCTAGTAATTTGTTCATATATCTACATGTTGTGGATGGAGGATTGGGTCCTGGGAATTGATCTAAATTTAAGCCGATGGAGTTAGGAAATTATAATGCAAATCCAAAAAAATCAGATATCTTACTCAATAACGTTTATGTTTTCTGCTGAGCATTTAAGACATAGTAGTGTAGCTAATATTGATCAAACTATCTTTTTGTCTGTGTTTATCGTTCCTAACACAGCCACATGGAACTGAATTGTATTTAGTCTGTTTTCTTTGTTCTGCAATCCTGCATTAGTATGGTATGGTGTAGTTCCTGTCTGAACCGAATAAATGCTAACCAATGTAAACTTTTGTGGTCAATCATGGTTGTTTCAGAATTGTTATGAATGATGAGCTTGTGTTTGAGGTCTACCTTTTAACTTGTTGGAGTCATCATTGAATTCATGCTTGCCAGGTTCTTTTTGGGAATTATATTATATTGTATAATGTCTTTTGGCTCCTGTTTGACATGAGCATTGTTGCCCAAGTAGTAGTTTCAGCATTGTTCTTACATTTTTGGAACTGACTTGAGATTCTGTTAAGTTCCAGTTAAAAAGTTTTAGTGCTAGTTGTTTCAGAAAATAAAAACTTGCATGTGTCACTGTATAAACTGAAGAACATCTTGAATAAATGTAGTAGTTGCATGTTGGCATTACTGTGAGGTTTTATGATCTCTAGATATTTGTACTTTTGTAGTAGCCATTTCATTGCAGTTATCACAACTTTATCTAACTAGTCTATCAAGCAGAGGAGCATCTGGAGCACTGCTAGAAGACAGTTCTAGTCTATACAGTCTTTTTCATATTATAAACAAAGAGACATGGATTTGACAAAATGTAAAACTCTTGTTGTTCTTTTTATGATTGTGCTGTAGGACTAGTTTTGATAATGATATATAACCATGTGAGCAGTTTCATCTCACATTAAAAAGCACTTTTGTTACCTTTGACAAATATTATTTGTTTGGCAGCCATATGTTTTGTTATTCCAATACTTATGTGTGTGTGCTGTTTGATTTGGTACTCAATCATCAACACTTGCGCTGTATAATGGGAGCTTGAATAGGAGAGTAGTACTGATAAGAAAACATGCTAGGTATTTGTGTATCCATTGTACATTTTGTGGACAAATGATGGGGCTCAGCAATTGATCTTGATTTCACCTGAGATACGGAACTGTCGTAGACAAATTCAAGTCATCTTGTGATCATTTATGTTTCTACTGAGATTCTAGCAAATAGTAGTCCTCTACTTCTTATGGGTCAAGCTATCATTTGTCTGTGCTATTTTATGTTTAAATGTTAGACACTTGAACTGAATACATATATGCACTAAGTTTCTTTTGTTCCTAGGTAGATTCATCAGTAGCGGTGTCCCCAAGGTCTGAACTAAACACAAGTGGGTGCATTGCCACAAGTTCTATTGTCAATTATGGTGGTTTTGAAATTCTTCTTTGTCATGAAGATGAGTCTATGTTTGAGGTCTACTTTTGGCTTGTTGAGCATATTGAATTCGCTTAGCAGGGACTTTTGTGAATGAGGTTATATTGCATATGTGCCTCACTTCCTTGGAAAAACTCGTCTCTGTAGTTCAGTCTCCTGTTTGACTTGAGCAAGGTTGCCCAAGCAATAGTTTCTACCTTGTTTTTGCATTTTTGTAATGGACATATTGGTGGTATGGTCAGTTACAGTAAATAAATTTCAATGTTAGTCTATTTAGCATGCATTTTTGATTTTTTTGAATAAGGTAAAGAGTTTCTTGAATAAAACAAGTAGTTGCATGTTGGCAGTAGGTAACTTTATCTAACTACTCTATCTAGTAGAGGCTTGTGCTTTGAGAACATAGAGCACTGTTAGCAAAATGGTTAGTTCCCGATGATAAGAAAGTCCATATTCATATTATAACATAGAAACCTTGAATGTTGACAAAAATGTTGAATGGTCACATTTCTGATGAGGCTGCAGGGATAGTTTTGACATTATGAAATGAAAAATCATGTGAGAAATTCCACGCCACTGCTGCAATGACATTGTTTTGTGAAAAGTAGGAGCGCTCTGGTATATCTAAGTACGCATTACGATGTTAAACACATCCATTGCATTTGAAAGTTAGATTGAGGGTTTTTGCTTTGTTCTACACTAGAGGATACTAAATTGATCACATTCAATAATTTTGAATGTACTCAATTTCTTACTAACTGACAGATTGTTTTTGTTTGACAGCCCTTTGTTTGGTTACTTTTTGAACTTACATGTGCACTGTTTGATTTGTTATTCAGTTACCAACCCCTGGGAGCTTGGAGAAGAGTAACGCCACTGAAGAGGATTATAAGATGTGAATAAAACCAAGTAATATGTGAACATGCTGATGTACGGCTGAGGAGGGGAGATGGTCCCAGTGTTTTTGCAGTTGAAGCCTTCAGCGAATCGTTGGTGAGGTCTCAGTAGCGTTAAAAACCCTAGGAAAAACACACATTGGTTGTCCTAGTCCATGGAGTTTCAATGTTACCTGAATTGCTGAAGCTTTTAAACTGTATCCTGAAAGTGACATGTGTGACGCCAGCATGCGAGCATGCGTTTTCCAGGAGCTGTATGTGTAGGTTCAGTCTTTCTGTTGTTGGAGTGCTGAATTTGTAAACTCCTAACTGTCTCGTTTCAGACCCTCTGTTGCTCTATCCACGATCATAATGTCTCCACATGGTATTATACGTCTGTCAGAACGCAATTCTATCACAAGTCGTCATGATCAAAAATGGTTGTGTCGACTGAAAGATTCTAAGTGTGATAATGTGATCCAGTCTTTAATGCATGGCTCATTTGTGTGAAAGCTCACCAATACCTTTTTCGAAGAATTCTCAGCATTACTGTACCTTTCTAGGGAGGGGCCTTTGTATTGTATTTCGGATCAGCTCCTTAGCGTACAATGTGTTTTGGTTTCTGGAATGTACTCATCCAAACAAGGTGCCGTGAGACCGTGATGATCGGATCCTGTAAAAACCAAAACATGTTTTTCCTACTTGAACCCCCTAGGTCCTCGTGCTTACTAGGGACGCCCAACGTATTCGCTAGCAAATTTCGACTGAATTTACGCATCATGATCAATCCAAATCACTACCGTTTTGGTTTCATTTTGGTGCCTATCAGAATCCATAGAGAGATGAGTAGTCTGTCAGTCTGGCCTGATATGGTCACCTCTTCAGTTTGGTGAACTTACCCCATGGTGGAGCCTACATGTCATACACTTTTTCCCATTCTATCTTCAGTCAAAAATCTCGAGGCGTGAGTCTCCGCCACTCCACGTCCCGCCAGGAGGGTGAGGGAGATCCCCGGGAGGGCGAGGCGGGGCCGGGTGGCCGCTGCTGCATCCGCCGTCGGGCCCGAGGAGAAGATCCCCGGAGGGGAGGAGGCGGGTGATGCTCGGCCCATGGCGGTGCCCGCTGAGAGGCGGGCGGCGTGTGCCGCCGGCCGCATCCGCCGCGGCCGCAGCCGCGAGTGGCGCATCCGACGCGGGCAGCGCAGCTGGCGATGACGGCATCCGGACGTGCAGCTGCGCGGAGGCGCGGCGCGGTAGACAGTAGCACGCTACTGCACGCGCGAGATGCCCACCACCGAGCGCCGCCATAGCGCAGTGGGAGGAGCACATGCCAGACGCCATCTATCTTCGGAGATGGAGATCCTTCAGTTTGATCGAGCAAGCAAGAACGCGTCGCGGAGGGGAGCGGGAGGGGAGGAGGCGTGACGGAGCTGTCGCTCGGGCGCCACTGCGCGCAATCGCAGTACCGTGAATGAATCGGCCACGCGCGATCTCGCAGGACGCTGGGCAAAGCGTTCGCAGCTGCATCGAAAGGATGGGTCTCGCCATCTCATAGGAACCCGCCCACCTCAATTTCTTCTTACAACCAAATGCAAATGTAAAAGTTAGCGCTCATCCCAACAAATTTTACAACCTATTTAAGTGCAACCAAACTTTACTATAAAATATAAGTGCAAACCAAACACACCCTAACCTGCCGGAGCCCCGAAACTGAAACCCCACTTTGTTCGGACCGCCGCCGCTTCTCCAATCCACACCCCAAAATGCCTCGGGTGAACGCGAGCCTCATCCTGGACCACGTCGTGGGCGACCGCTCGGTCCCCGCCGCCGCCGTGGCCAAGCTCATAGCCGCGCCCCTTCCCTCCGGATCTCTACCTCCGCGCCTCCGCCGCGCGCTTCCTCCTCCGCCGCCTCGCCGCCGACCCGGTCTCCAAATCCTCCCTCGACACGCTCCAACTCCTCGCCTCGCTCCCTCGCCTCCGCCTCCGGCTCCCCAACCGCCGCCGCCCACATCGCCGTCGCGGCATTCCTCGCGGTAAACGCGCCTTACCTTTCGACGCCGCTGCGACGGCGCGCTCTTCGCGCGCCCTGATGGTCAGCGCGCGCCGCGCCGTCGACGATGAGGAGGGAGGAGGCTCCCGCGCTCGCCTCCGACGATGCTGTCGCCACGGCGACCAGTCTCGAGGCCGCCGTCGGGAACTCCTTCGCTCAGTCCGTCCTCGGTAGCCTGTGGGCAAACCGGTCCGCCTACGGAGGAGCGGGTCAGGGAGCTCCTCGAAGCCGAGGGCTGCCATTGGGCCGTCGCTGCTCACGGCGGCGGCTGAGCGATCGTCGGGGATGGGGCCGTCGAGACATGGCGTGCCGCGGATGAGGCCACCCAAAACAAGTTCCGCATTTTTGGGTAAGGATTTTCTTCTTCTTTTTTGGTGTGTGGTTTGATGAATAAAATCTGCTGGTAGCCTCTGATTGATGAATCGCAATGTTATAATTTGCTCATGCCATGGAGCAGAGCGGGATAACCTAGATAGTATATATGACAAACACAGATGCAACTCTAAGTTTATATACAAGCATGCACATTGTATTTTCACAGTAGCATTGTGATTTGAGTAGATTGCTTGTCAGTGATGTAAATGCAGTTCAAGGAACTACCGTGTAGTGGGCTTTTTATGTCCTTTTTTAGTGACATAGTTTTTTTAAAAAAGGAAGATTGAGTCGGGATGTGGAGGTCATATTCATCTTGGTCTAGAAATCTGTTTGCCTTTTAAAGTGTTATCTCTGAAACAAACCATGAGCTGGCTATCCCAAACAGGTAATTGGAGTGTACTTGCCAACTTTTGCTGCTTCTAGTTTCTTGTTTATCATAGATAGATCAAAGTACATACTTTTAATCTTGTGAATACTTTTTTTGACGGGTGCGACCACAATATTTTAATGGCTTTTATACCACTCACATTAAGTTATGTTTTTAGTATTTCTCGTTCCAAATTATAAGACATTTTGGCTTTTCTACCTACATAGTTTTTGATATGCACTTAGATATGCACTATGTCAAGATATATAGTAAAAGCAATGTATCTAGGAAATGCCAAAAAGCCCAAAAACGCCTTTTATAATTTTGGGAAACGTAGGGAGTATCTGTTTTGTTTGTTTTGCATGTATGTTTTTATTGATTTTGCAATTCTATGCATTCCATATTGGAGTACAGTTTGGGTTTCATCTTTTTAGGCCAGCTCTAGGTCTTTTATGTGCATTGTTACTCGCTAGATGTTTTACTTCTCTAATTTGTTGTGATTCTTGTGTTCACAAGGTCATGGCCTTCATAGCCTAGTAATTGATTATATGAAATGAAATTTACAGCTGGGGAAGAAAAAACACGCGGAGATTCTCGCAAACTTGAAGAACCTGCCTCCAGTGCAACCAATTTCAACACCAGCTGTTGAGAAGGTGATTGACGACTCAAAAAGCTGTGCTGACCTTCACAGTGTTGCGGGAGGATCCGCCTCCAGCTGCAAAAGGCAGTTGCAGATGAGGTATTAGCTGCAAGGTTCAAGAAAGGCGCTAGTTCAATGCTGAAGAAGTAAGACGCCAACCAACAACTTGTGGCACTGCAGACCGAAAGTGCTCCCTAATGATAAAAGCAAGGGTCCAAGTAGAGGTAGACCTCACAACCTTATGGATTGGAACCCAACAGCACGGACCTTCAGGTGAGCATATTTGTTTTTGAAAGAGATATCTTTGCTTTGAATTTTACTAAATTGTGGAGTTGTGATTCTAATAAAGCTTTTTGTTTCCACTGTGATTGAAAATGATATGAGTGCCTATATCATGTCAATATTTTGCATTAAACATTGTTTCTGTATATTTTATTCATTTCTCTATTGATTAAGTTTTCAGTACTAACTGTTCTCTCTGCATTGCCAACTTTCTGCCCCTGCCTACATTCTCTATGTGTTTTCTGCAAAATCTGGTTGATATGTATTATGAAATATTTTGAGGATATATGTGTTCTTGGTAAGATGCTTGACTATGACAAGAAATAATTAAACCAGGTCACAAAAACCTAATAGTCAGGATTTTTTGTTTCACTTTAGTAAGGTAGCTACTAAAATTTGATTTCGGATCATGAATGCTCTACTACAGTCCCTCTTGTGTTACACTCAAATGTAAACTTACTATAGTCTAATTTAAGCTCAATCAAGATACTCATAACTTTTTAGTTAGCCTATAGATAGCTTTTAGTATCACAACCGCGAAAAATATTAGATTCTGGTCATGTTTCTGGAAACGTAAAAACACTTGTTTGCAGTGGGAGGAGTCACCTGTCCAGAGTTCAGAATCATCATTACGTAGACCGCACTTGCCTATCCCTAAGGAGAGTACCAGTTTCTCCTTTGCCACCTGGAGAAAAACAAAATGGGCGAGAAGGTCAAGGGAAGTGGTGCTTGTTAGAAGAAGAAACACTAAGGAAGGGTGTTGAACAGTATGTTTTGTCTTGATGACGTCTCAGCTTTCTTTGTTCCAAAAATACTGGTGTTTAGATTGCTGTTGTTGTATGTTCCTCATCGCTATATTGTGCTGCTTGTTTCATGTGTAGGTATGGTATTGGCAATTGGAAGGACATTTTAATTAGCAATCCTGACGTTTTCATCGGCAGAACACTGGTGGGTACTTGGTTATTACTGTGAAGTTTCTGTGGCTGCCAATCATGGTACTAACGGGTTGTGTGTATGGTGTATTTAGGTGGACTTGAAGGATAAGTGGAGGAATATGATGAAGTTTATAATGTAACGGAGAAACATGTAGGTGGACAAGTTACTGGAGCTGCCTGCTCCTGTGGATAGGACTAACCACACCTAGAACACCTTCTAATGCTTTACTAGGTTGAAGTAGCTAGCCTGTTACCACTTACCACTGTAGTAGTGATGTATTTTACACGCCACTAAGTGAGCACAGTCAACCCTATCTAACT
This sequence comes from Hyparrhenia diplandra, assembly GCA_015847255.1. Classification (NCBI taxonomy): domain Eukaryota; kingdom Viridiplantae; phylum Streptophyta; class Magnoliopsida; order Poales; family Poaceae; genus Hyparrhenia; species Hyparrhenia diplandra. The sequence continues at coordinate 49,158 of JADLZK010007814.1, forward strand.
CAAGTTTCGCTAATCTTGACCAAACTTTTATGATATGACATATAATGCTTATTGAGTGGTTGATTCACCGCACATTGCGTGTATTATGAACCCTTCTATATTTTGTTATTATGTAATGTTATCCTCGTGCTTTTGCATTGTAGAGCTTTACTCGCTGTGCTATGGCATCTTTGACAGGCCATTTGGTTTCCAATTAAAGCATTTATTGCCATAGGAAAGGTTCCCACAATATTTGAGATCCCTACCCTATCCACCAAATTTGATCAAGTGAACATTACGGCAATTGGTGCTAGGTTTAGTGCTAATTTGTGCTATAAATGCATCATTTTAGGTGTTAGCCAAGAGTTAGATGAGGTTTGCATATCTCTATGCTTGTAGGTGCTTGTGTGCACCAAGAGTTGTAACAATGGGGCTCGTGCCTCTTCAAATCGTCCATCTATGTTTGTTTGTGAGTAGTCAAGATGTTGTGAGAGCTAGAGAGGCAATCGTCATTTTGGCTAAAAGCTCTACCTAGCTGGTGATGAGGAACACTACAAAAGAGGCATTCATATCACTGTTCATTGAAAGGAACATGAGCATTCATCCTAAGTCAAAGACTCATACTCAATTGAGTAAGTTTCAGAAAGCGAAAGTATACACCTAGTGCACATGCAATTGTTATCGCGGACCACGTGATACGCATTACGCATCCGCCAGGCAAAGACACTCTCGCAGCCAGCATGCATTGAGAAGTGTGCTAAACCTGGATCACAACGCGCATCCAGCGCATTCGCAGCATGGGTGCATATGCACCTAGGTGTAAATTTAACTTACTCAGAAGTTTCTACGTAACTTCATTTCACCGGCAAGTAAACCAACCTTTTAATACAAACCAGAAACCAAGTATACACCCTCTCGTCCTGAATATATATGGTTTTCTCGTCAGCCTTTCCTCACCACTACCCCGCTACAAGTAAAGCCGATAACGAAATGAAGCTAGCCCGCTCACATTAAGCTCTATTAGAAGAGCTAACGCGTTTTCTCATGGCCGTATATAAAAATACACAAAATATAATATTTGCATTTATATAAAGCTTGAAAATGATAATAATATAAAATAATACATCCAACAACTTTAAATTGAACAAAATACTTATATGTGTTAACATATCAACCATTTATAGAGTGCAAAACGTGAAGTAACATAAAACTAATATATGTTTCCGATAATTTTTCACCGAAAAACGTGGTTTCATTTAGCGCCGCTGGAGCCGCTCACGAGCTTGCCGAAGTTGGCTCGTTATCGCTAATCCATTAAAAATCTTGTTCGGGCTTGGCTCGCTATCGCAGAATCCAGCCGAAATCGAAAGCCAAGCCGAAGCTCGCGACGAAATGTTTCCAGCTTAGCCTAACGAGCTTCGAAGTTTTCCGTCCAGTTTACCCGCGCGCGCTCTGAACGTGGACAGCTGAAAATGTCAACCATAACTTGTGTAGTCCGAAACCTGAAATCCACCGTGCCAGATTTTCCAAGATTGTGCATTATTCTGCATCCTGCAGCCGCTTTCGTAAGTAAGAGCTTCCTGATGATGCTGGCTGCATCATATATAATTCATTTCATACCCCCCTTCCCAGCCGCTGCCAATTTGCCATTGCTTGTCTCTCTCCATCATCATCTCTATATAAGACATGACCTTGCTGTGGTGGTTACTTACTCTCCTACCCAACATTCGTTTCGAAAAGGTCAATATGAAGAAATAATAGTAACATGGTCCTAGCATTCTACCCACCCACAGTGGTTGGCAACATATCGTTGCTTTAATTGAGGAGTACACAACCGCTTTGACATCGATCGTTGCTTAATTGTACTTGGACACCAACATTCCTAAATCCTAATCAGCTCATTTCTTTCAGGTGTCCATCCAATGGACTGGTCAGCTGCAGTCTTCCTGCTTCTGCTCCTCCTGCTGCCGCCGCCATGCGCACCCGACGACCGGTTGTCCCTCGACAAGCCTCCTCTCCGTCGGCACCACCATAGTATCCGGCGGCGGCGGCTTCGCCCTGGGCTTCTTTCTCTTCCACCACCAACAAGCTGTACCGGCATATGGTACGCCGACGCCGACGCGCACCGTGGTGTGGGTGGCCAACAGAGACGCCCCGCCACTGCAACACGACCGCCGCCGCACCTACGCTGTCCCCGACCACGGCCAACCTTGTCCTGTCGGACGGCGGCAGCGCAACGTCCTCTGACGACCAACGTCACCGGCGTCGTCTTCCCGGCCAACAGCTCATCCTCCCACCGCGGTGTTTCTCGACACCGGAACCCGTGGTCCGGCACCCCCCAACGGCACGTTGTGGCAGAGCTTCGACCACCCGGCCGACTCGTTCCTCCCCGGCATGTGAGGCTCGGGATCAGCTACGGCACGCGCGCCGGCAGCGGCGACCGTCCGTGTCATGTGGAACGCCCCCGACGACCCTTCTTCGTCGGGGAGCTTCGCGTACGGCGCGGACCAGACACGGCGCTGCAGCTCTTCCTCTGAACGGGACGCGCCCGCTGATGCGCGACGGGCCATGGACTTGCTACTCCGTCGTCAGCAGGTACCAGGCCAACGCCAGCGTCTGTACCAGGCCGTCGTGAGCACCGACGAGGAGATCTACATCACCTACACCCCTCCAACGGAGCCGGGCGCACCAGGTACGTAGTCACGGCGGCCGGCCTGTACCTTAGCTCCAGAGCTGGAACGCCAGCTCGTCGGCGGGCGGTCCTCGGCTCCTGGCCGACCTGGGGAGTGCAACCGCTACGGCCACTGCGGCCCCTACGGCTACTGCGATAACACCATGGCTGTGCCGACGTGCAGGTGCCTCGACGGCTTTCGAGCCTCGCCGACTCGGAGGCGTGACCCGCGGAGCCTTCTCGCAGGGTTGCCGGCGACGGAGCCGCTGCGGTGCGCCGACGACAGATTCTTCCAGTTGTGGGGATGAAAGCGCCGGACAGGTTCGTGCTCGTCGCCAACCGAACCTCCGACGAGCGCGCGGCGGCGCGCCAGCAACTGCTCCTGTGTGGCGTACGCTTATGCCAACCTGAGCACCACCAAGAGGACGGGGGACGTGACCAGGTGCTTGTGTGGGCCGGCGACCTCATCGACACGGGAGATGCAGCCAAGTAATGCTCGTCTGGCACCGATACGTTGTACATCCGGCTTTCAATCTTGATCCAGTCATGCAAGGTAAGAATTGATGATGACTTTACCGTTGCAGACAAAATTTCACCTTCACTCTGAAAGATATGTTTTTCACGAGACTTCTTCGAAGGTTTATTTGTATATTGTGCTTATTTACATATAGGTGTCAGACGAAAGAGTAATAATGCACTGAGGATTGCCTCTTGCCTACGGTTTTGACAAGTAGCATTCTGATAATCACAGGCATTTTTCCCTTGCCTGGTGTAAATTCAAAAGGTAAAAATATAATATACTCAAAATTCTAGGTATCAATAGGTACTCGTCAGATGAGAATTGCATTGTTACTGAAATACCTTGATGTAGGCCATGAGGGGTAATAATCATGTTCAGGATAACAATAAGATAAGTCATGGTGCTACGAGTGTGTTCGATGATCTGCTGAAGGAAGCTCAGCACAAGATTTTGAACTTCCCTTCATCAAATTTGAGGACATTGAGGCGGCAACCCATAACAATTTCTCGAGGCGTATAAGATTGGACAAGGAGGCTTTGGTAAAGTGTACAAGGTAATTTGGCTCCATTTAGTAGTTCTAATAAATTTTTCATATCAGTCCGGCTCAGCGACGGAGCGTGCATAAATGTGTAGGGGGGCCAATTCAAACTACGCTTACAGTAATTACAAAACAACCGATACAGAATCAAATTCGCGGAAATACCTTTTGTTTTTTCGTTCCGCTCGAATCGCCAATAAACAATTAAAAATCACGCCAAAAGAATTCGACAATATGCTCGATCGCCATGAACAAGCTGCCGCTCACTCATCGCCAGCGAAGAGCTTGCAAAGATAGAAAAATGAGAGAGGTTTCAGATATATCAGACGCACGCAAATGCCGACATGCAAAACTGGCACGTACCGCCGAAAGCAAAGGGGCCGCGACCCACTTGCCCCCCACTAAGCCCGTCCGTGGTCTCGGCTTACCGGGATTAGATAGATTGAATTGTCCATGTATATGACAGACTAATCTTTTTTCTTTGTATTTCGCGAAGGCCATGATTGGTGGTCAGGAAGTTAAGCTATCAAAAAGGCTGGAGTAAAGATTCAGAACAAGGAACGCGGAATTCAGGAATGAAGTTATTCTGACGGGCTAAAAATTGCAACATTTGGTCCGGCTGCTTGGTTGCAGCGTGGAGGGTGGCGAAAAAGATCCTGATATATGAGTATTTGCCTAACAGGAGCTTAGATGCTACCCCTTTTCGGTATGCCTTGATAATACACATCATAACTTGTATATATGTTTATTCTTTTTCTCATAACAAGCATTTACGTGCAATGCTTTTATTTGGACATGTAAACAGATAAATTCAAGAAAAGTGTTGCTAGATTGGCCAATGCCATTTAACATAATCAAAAGGCTGTGTAAGAGGATTCTTTACTGCACCAAGATTCAAGATTGACCATAGTTCATAGAGATCTCAAAGTCGCCAATGTTTTGCTCGACGCTGGTGGAGATGAGACCCAAGATAGCACTTTTGAAATGCGCGATCTTCTTCGACAACCGTAAAAAATGCAAAATACTGACGAGCCGGGAACATAGTAAGTATACACTAATTACCAATGCTCATAATTAATGTGATTAGATTCAAACCTTTTTGTAATAAACTTTAGATGAATGGGCTTGAAATAGTGGCTATATGCCCCTTTAATATGCAATGGAAGGAATCTTCTTATCAAGTCCTGATGTCTTATAGCTTTGCGTCTTGATATTGGAGCTTGTAACGGGGTATAAGGAGAAGCACTTTTTAACAAAAATCAAGAACTTTCCCAACCTTATGATCTATGTATATATGACTTCGCGGGAAAGTTCTAAAATTAACAAGCCAAGTAGTCTATATAGTTGCAATTGAAATCATTATAATTATCACAACTCAAATAATTTTTTGGTTGTTTTAGGTACGGAATATGTGGAATGAAGGGAAGGGAAAAGATTTCCAGGCGTACTCTGTATTATTGATACATTTTGTTCATTTGATGAAGTGTTACTTTCAGAAGTCATATAGCACTCTTGTGTGCCCAAGAAAACCCTCACATGATAGGCCAGCTTATGTCATTTGTTGTGTCCGGCCTTTGGAGAATGGAAGCACTACATTGCCACCACCTCATAACCTGTGGCACTATGGACATGGGAGAAGGATATGGAGATAATGTAAGAGATAGAACTGATAACTTGTGAATTCCTTTACTCACGAATGTGGAGGGATTATAACTTTCTATTGTTGTTTTGTTCTTCTATATATCAAGCAATGTTATGTTAAATTTTAGTTCAAGAAAGGGCCCTCCTTCTGCCTTTGGAAGTAATTTCCTTACTATTTCTTTCTTTGCTTTTTCTTTTGCTTTGTGAGTAGCATTGTCAATAAGTTGTGAAGATGTTATTTGTTTCCTCACATAATGCGTACAAAAATCAAAGAAAATAAATCCTTAGCAAAGGAAATTGGTGCTTGCTCAACCTAGTCTTTATTCCGTCATATATGACTTCACAACATTACAATATAGATTGATACAAAAAACACTATAATAACCTTTGTTTTTGTAGTTTTAATGCTTAGGAAGCCTCCTTGTTCCTGCTGTGTAGATTGGCTACTAGTAGTATTCATTAAGGTAACAAACCTGCCACATAGCCAACCCATTTTCTTTTGCTCAAGAATCGAGACAAGTATGAACCGAAGGTATAAATAGGGGATACTATATTCGCTTCTGCTCAAGAATTTAATAATTGCTTCAAATTTTATACATGCAAAGCATATTTTTTTTAGCTAGGTAGTCATAACTATAGTAATTAATTATGCAATTCTAATACACAAAAGCTAATAGCGTTTGTAAAAAGTGAGTAATATACCTTTGTTCATTTCCTCACAGCTTGATCTTGTTCATATCAAGAGATATTCTAACTTGACGTACTAACGCTTCTACAAACGTGAACACTAGCATCTTAAAATTTAATCTCTGAACTTTAGGTGGAGCTAGACCTTCTTTCTAATTCACCTTCTAATGATTTAGAATTTTGATCAAACCCTATTGTTATTATCTTGATCTTGCCCTTGCTCAAAAGTCTTGTTGAAGTAAGAAAAAGTGTCAGTGACCCTATCTTTCTTTAGGGTTTTTGCCGTGGATTCTACAAGAATTTGGAATAACACGCCAAAATAATTTAAGATTAGAATAGGAAAATAAGGTTTTTTTTACCGGAGTGGGGCCATCAGAAGAGTCGCCACGTTTTGCTCCATGGTTCCCAACGATCCCGCCGTCGCTAAAAGCGTCACCGCCTACACCTGCCGCTAAAGGCCACGCCACCGCCAAGATATCAATCTATCTCCTCGTTGCCGACTCGCCGTCCGCCAAAAAAAAAACCGGGCGGGTGGCAAGGCCGTTCGACTTTCGTGACTGCATCACGCGCATGGAGAAAAGAAACATCAGAGCAACGTAGCGCACGCGGGCCAACACGGCTGCCGGGGTAATCAACACGCAGAATCATTTGGCCTTTTGACTAAAGAGTCGCTAATTATTTTTCCCGCTTAGGAGGGGGCACGCCCCCGCTGCCCCCCAGTTCCGCCAAGTAGTGAGAGAATATCCACGCTTCTAGCAGTAACTCAAGGACAAGAAAATCAAGGGAAATGATGATGCAATGGTCTAAGCAAAGAGCAAGACAGCAAACAATGCAGAAGGCCATAACACAACGAGGATGATGATATGATTATCGCCAAGAGAGCGGGGGTTGATGTCGAGTTGATGGCGAAAGCAAAAGGATTTTACACCTTTGGCTAGAACTAGTGGAACTGTCGCGGGAGTGGATTCTATGAGCGCTACACATTACTATCACCCTCCTATTCTTTTCTTTTTTCTTTCTTCTTTTCTCCTTTTTTTTCTTTTCTCTATATACCTTAATGGTCCCACTTATAATTTTGTCAAAATATATACATGAGATCTTGTTTTAATGGGATTTATTAAAAAATAAATTTAATGGTAATCAGAATATGATTTATTTTTTTGGTTCATGAAGTTATTATCTTTTTATGCTCATAGACACGCGGGCATGTTGATGACGTACACGCGGAAATAAGTTTCGGGTGGGAACCCATGCTAGTGAGGTGTTAGTTGGATGGTGAGGTAAGATGCTTGCATGTCAAAAAGAATTCAGCCGCTGGGGTAAAAAGTGGAATGATTGCCTACTGTGATCGGGAGATAGAAATTCGCACGGAGAGACTTTTGTCCTGAATAGACGATGACTTTGTACGCATCTTAGCTTTAGAGATAAAAGATACACGTGGTTGTTCATGCGGGCCAAGTTTGGACAAGCTGGTGATGAACGAAATAGTAAAAGTATTCCACAAGCATGTGAGCTGAAAGATCTATCCTGCACTCCATGTAATGGGCCAGCATCAATGCTACGCTTAAAGTTTCATCTTGTACACTCCATGTAAGGCTTTTTGTGATCTCGCGCCCTGCGTATTTTACTCATTCATTTAACTCCAAAAATCTTTGAGGAATAAACAAGATTTTGGGTTTAAATCTAGGGCTGTGGTGCAAAAAGTTATTACAAGCCCTTTTCGAAAATAATTGATAAATCTTTGGCACATATAATTATTGTATAATGTATATATAAAATTATTGGTGTGAGCGGTGAATAGTTGTAATTCATGGAATCACGTGGAACAAGAATCTTATGAGCGGGTGATACGCGTGCAAGTACAACGTGCCTTTCATTTTTGTACTCAAAAAGTATAGAGAAGAGACAAAGAAAACATATATAAAACTTGTCAAAAGAAAAAGAACATATAAAAAGATTGTGAAAAAATCGCCATGGCCGACACGTTCTGGTGCTCGCTCGAAGCGAGGTGAGCAGAGGCACGCACGCCCTCCCGAAGCACGCATATTACCAGGTCCATAGGCCCACGGTCCTCACCAGTTCACATACTCATGTCACGTCATCCGGGGTCGGTGTGAGAAGGACCGCTGCTCTGCCCTCTGCCTTCCTCCCTCCATTCCCCTCTCCCTCCTCGTGGGCAGGGCAGGGCAGGCACGCTGACGCTGAGCATCCACCACACCTGCTCTCGCCCAGGCAAATTTCTACCATCGAATCACCCCCCTCTGCGTTTTCTTCACCTGTTCACCCCCGCGTGCGGGGCGCCTATCCTTCTCTGGGTGACCGCCGCTGCGGTTTTCCTGCCGCGGCGCCGTGCCTAGGTATTCGCCGGCGACGAGCACCCGCACCCACAAGGTATGCCGACCCTCCCTCCCTCCTTCTACCTTTCAGTAGAGAGAAACCAATACCTAAAAACCCTAAGCTAAAACCGTTTGACTATTTGTATTCGATCTGAACTAATTGCAAATGCATACATGTATTACCAATTCATGTCCAGTACTTCTTGATTTCCTTTTCGCAAAATATATATATATTATCGGGCCTTACCCGGTCGGCTCAGCATCAGCATGAAACCAAATTATTTAAGTTATGTATTTTTTGTCAGACACTTCATAATAGGATTAAACTCATAAATTCTTGGCCTTTCAAGAAAATATTCCCAGCCTATATTCTACCAATCCCCAGCTCACCCTATCACAATACCACACACACACACGCAATAACTTTTATCCTTTTTATATATTTATGAATGACTACACCATCTTTGTGTATATATACACAAAAGGTACATGAGAAATCCTTTGTTTCGAATTTGTGCTTAGGCTACCTCTGTGGGGATCTTCCGTGAAGCAAAACCAAGTTACCTAGCACACAACTCAAAGTTCAGTAGATTGTTATTGAGGACCAACATTTCAGACATCTGTTTTTAGTTAATATGATGGCAGCGGTACCATCTGGTTAGAAAGATAGAAACTTCGTTATTGCGCTACAGATGGTTGGCCATAATGACTATGGTAGTGCCCTTTTGGCATAAGAACTAAGCTGGAAATTGATTGATCCAAGTTATTAATGGAGCACGATTGCTGTGATGATGTACATGAGCATGTTATAAGTAGTAGCACATGGGGAAACCGCATCGGCGTCAACCAGTCATCAAGACATGTACAGTGACTCGGATGAACCGCATCAGGAAGATAGGCCATCAACAAGCACACAAAGCCCGTCATCAGAGTCTTCGCCATCAATATCACCAACTGCATATAGCTCCAGAAATTTGTCTTTTCCTAGAAGAGATAGTATATATGGTCATGGAAGAAGTCCTTGGAATTCTGGTCTGTGGATCTCGTTTGAAATTGTCCTGTACATTGCTCAGGTTGTAGCTGCTATTGTCATCCTCGTCTTCTCAAGACATGAACACCCCCATGCTCCTTTGTTCGCATGGATAATTGGGTATACAGTTGGCTGCATTGCCAGTCTTCCTCTTGTTTATTGGCGGTATGTTCATCGAAGCAGACGTTTGGACCAAGAGCCTCAGCAGCCACCTACAACATATCCTACTTTGACTCCCTCTCCGTCATCGGAAGGACGCCAACCATCGTACCAGTGGTGTTGTCTTGCGTCTTGGATGTATCGCAATTTCTTGCCCAAGGTAACTTTTGGTCCATGCCACTTTCCAACTAGAATATCCTGAGCCCACTAGATGTGCAGTGCTTCTTCTCAGTCTTTATGTTTTGTGAGTCTTATAATTCATTACAAGACTTATAAGAAAACCTGGTAGATGAGTGAACAAATTGTTAGTTCAATTGAATGGGTTATTATCACCAGGGTGTCCAAGAATTACTTTATGTTGAAAATTCTTTAGTTTACTTAACATTATTTGTTATTTATTTAAAATTTACAATAGGGGACAAAGTTTTGAAGAGAGTAAATCAAGACTTCTCTTGATGGTTCACAAAGATTATTATGACAGGTTATTTTATCATATAAGTTGTAGATGCATATTGAGATGGGTGTTCCCATGCCACGTGGATGGCATAGCATACCAGTCATTAAAAACAACCTGATAATTTCATTAGAGACATCAATCCAAGTGCAATGACTAAAATAGCTAGTTTTGTGGCTTTGTCATAGCCTATCTCAACCAATGGTACAAGTCTAATGGTCCATGATGCAATGCAATGCAATCAATTAAAAGAGGAAAGCAACGTAAATGGGGAAAAAAATAGAAGCAAATGAACTTATTGGTTTCTGTACATGTTTTGCCGTTCACGAGGTAAGCGTTGTTTTCAGGGACATTATTTTATTTATTCTATGATTTCTTTCTACACATACTTTCTTTTTTCTCCATACTCCATTACTCATTTTAATTTGCTTTAGTTGAATTGGGCCAAGAAAAAAGAAATACAGTTTAAACTGTGGTTGCATAAATGTACCCGATTTTAGTGTGCCATAGAGTCACCAAAAATTTCAAGGGCACAAATTACGGGACATTCAATTTCTGGAGTCATGTTTTGTCATTTTTAGGTATGTAATAAGTACCAATGGAAGGATTCTGCAACACATCTATACAATCTTGAGTCAAGTTTTGCAATATCTTCACGTGTTCTGGAGCCATCTATTTTTTTTACATGGATATTTTGAATTTCGTACTTAGATAGCATATAACATGAAGCGCATGGTCATTCCCACCTTATCCTGTAACATCATCATGTATATAGTTAGGGTCTTCTCATATTTAGTGAGGAAAAACAACAAACTAAATATGTCCACTTCAAGCATCATTAGCTTTGTAGAAGAATGATCCCTTTGTTCTTGTGTTTGATTAAAAGCACCACGATAATAGGGATCATGACATGTGCTATTCAGTGTTCGCCTGAAAATTGGAAGTTTGATAGTTTCAGTAAAGTGAGTTTCAAAGTTGTCTAGTAGCATCTTGAAGAATTGAGTGGTCCAATATATAACAGTTAGCTTTATCAGGAAATTGAAATGAACATTGTTGTCTTAACTCTGAAGTGATTATGCATTACAGGCTTAGTGTGCTGGCTTATCACTTCAAGACAGCTGTTGACTGTTTCTTTGCTGTATGGTTTGTTGTTGGCAATGTGTGGATTTTTGGTGGGCGCAGTATTTCATCAGATGCTCAGGACGCTCCCAATATGTACAGGTATCTGCATGACTCTCTGTTTCTGTTTTAGTCTGTTGAATTCACAACTGACTGCTCCTTCACCAGGTTATGTTTGGCATTCCTCGCTTAGTTGTGTTGGATATGCCATTCCTTTATCATGTGTGCAGCAATATGCTGCTGCTTTCCGTGCTTGATTTCTGTTTTGCGCCTTCAAGAAGATTTGGGTCAAAATAGAGGAGCTTACCAAGAGCTAATAGGATGCATTGCCAAACCTACAAATTCAAAACCAAAACGTAACAAAAACTGGGGGATTGACCATGCTTCAAGCTCAGAGCATCTTGATGAGGGTGGCATCCTTGGCCCAGGAACTAAGAAGGAAAAGAGTTGTTTCTGCTGAAGATGCTGTGAGTATATTTCACATCCTTTTGCTGTCTTACAAACAATATCCTATTTTTTAACTGAAGGGTTTGCTTTTAGTGATATTCTCTTTAGGATTTGTTATCTGTTAACGCTCGCCTCTATTACCACAATGAAGCCTATATGATTGTGAAGTTGTGATGCTGTTTGTAGACATCTCTCCAGTGGTGCATGAATACTTTACTTGGCTTATTCTCACTCTAAAACATAAATAGTTCTCTCAAGTGCTCTAGATGAATGTTTTGGTCTGTGAGTAATACCATAGTTACTAGTGAATTGTATTGCTGTCTATGGCATGTTTGCAATTCACAACCCAAATGTGATACTTTGTGACGGCTGCTGTGGCTGCGCTGCTTCCACCAACTGCCAGCCCACATACATCATCTGTAACCTAAGCTGTTCGTCGTTGCCGAGCCCTCTACCCCCAACAATTCAGCGCACTACAGACACTTTGGTCATGATCCTTCTTGGCATCTGCGTTTCTCTCGTTCCAGCAGAAAAGTTACCTCGTGCTCCCCCGTTTCCGCCCTTTTGCCTTGCTCATACTGCCTCTATCTCACGCCACTGCAGCTTTGCCTCTTGTTGTCCTGAGTTCACCCAACAGCATTCAAGAAAACTGTGGGGACGACACTGATGCTGTTACTGCTTTTGGAGCTCCTTGGGTAAAACCTCCATCTCACATTTTAAGTTCCATTTGAGCTTGCCCAGCAGTGGTAGCCCCATGTACCAACTTTGCATTTTGGTGGAATTCAGTTTTGCACAAACTGTAAACGCAGGTTCATGCTGTTCTTGGTGATTATGAGTAATACCTTGTACTAGTTTGTCCTTGTATAGTTTTGATACTGTGAGTATCTTGTCCATTTCACATTATTGGTGCTTCTAATCATGGGTCTATTTAACGATAGATGTGCATCATTATTTCGACACATTACCACTAGTGAAAATGTGAAAGAGAGTAAATTTTTGCATGTCATTTAATAGTGGCTACTGCCATTTCTCATTTTTCTTTTCTGACCTAGTGGTAATTTGGTCTGTGGTCTGTGCACATGATAATTAGGGACTAATATTGCGAAATGGTAGGGGTGTTATAGTTATGTGCACATGCTTGTTTGCATGTTTCAACTCCATTTCAAAGCATTGATATTTATTCAGCAACCGATCAATTTTCTTTAGTAGTCAGTGTTGTATTACATATTTTTTACTCGATCATTTATTAGTGAGCTTACTCATAGCAGACCTTCTCCTTAGTTCATACTCCTCCGTTCAATTACATAGTAAAAGCCATGTGTCTAGAAAAGCAAAATGACTTATAATTTGGAATGAGTGGAGTAGTAGAACAAATACACAATCACATTGTTTCCCTCTTCCATAGCATGGTATTAAATGTAACGGATACTGATATTGATGCAG
>JADLZK010007815.1:0-24799 GCA_015847255.1 Hyparrhenia diplandra
TCAGGCGTTTACGCCAAATGCTTGAACTGTAAATCCTGTGGCTTTTGCAATACAAAGCGGGAAACCCCTTTTCTAAAAAAAAAAAATGCTGACCCACAAAGTGAAAATAAGACGATTATGAGAACAAGGAAGATGTGTTAAAAATGGTTAAATAAGTATCACCGTCTGACAAATATTAGAACAGCGCGTGCAGGCAGCATTGCGCGTCGCCAAGAAAATACATGTGCAAGGACAATTATACATACCCAACGCCAAAACAAGTTCATTTTAGTTACTTATCTGCCCCAGCAGTGTTGGAATTAAAGATGCAAGAAAAGGCTACATTCTAGCTACACTATTTTCCATTACACCGACACAAATGAAAATTCTACACAAAATTAACTCCTACTCCTATGCAAGAAAACTGTGCAAGAAAATTTACGTGACAACAATGAAAAATGAGATAATTGATTCTTCCATACAGGTCTTCAGAACATTCTGCAGTGATCAAGTTCACCATCTGATTAGCAAGGTCTACATTTTTATAGTTTCCTGAGCATTTGTATAATCTGTTCGCTAATCCATAATTCACATAATTGAATGCAAAATTAAATTGCTTATTATTCAGGTAAATGCTCCAACTCAAATGTATTGAGATAAAAAACATTTTGCTAAAGTTGAAGCAACCCAAATACTGTACTGGCTTAAACAAACCAGTGAGCACGCTAAAATTATAACCAACAACAGCAAAACCACAGTTAGTATCAATTAGCATTGCAGATATACCATGTAATGTCGATCTTAGAGGAGGGGTTTGATTGGTCACCCTTTCCTTTTGGCCCATATTTTTAATCTTCTAATAGAGTCAATTGGGAAAAAGCAAACATTATCAGCGGGAAACTATACAAATGGTAAAAAAACATACATACTCATCACGAGAAATCACAGCAGAACCTCAATCGCCAAATATTCAGATATACATACTCATTGGATCCAAACATAATGTTTGGTTGAACATGTTGGGGTGATCCAGCTCAAATCTCTAAGAACAAAAAACAGACACAGATTATATAGAACAAAACAAAATGGTAAACTCCAGCTAATACTTCTCTGGGGAATATCGACAAACACACATCCCCTACGTGGTTATTTCGAACCGACTTGACCAAGCCAGACGCCCATTTGTGAGTGGTGCTACAGAGGCGCATCTGTTCCACGGTCACGAAGTCCCCCATATACGTTTAACACCGAAGTTTTTGACAACAACCACACATATATATTATATTAAGGCAAAGATTTCCTACAACTAGGCCTGGCCAAAGGAGCCGATCATATCATGTTCCGCTGGATATAGATCCAAATATGTCAACAGAGCGGCGATCACCATGGACGGCCGCAGAGGGCCGTGAGGGCGCCGTGAGACGCATGGTGCCGCTGGTGCGAAGGGGTTTCGCTGAGCCGTGAGGCTTTAGCGCTAATAAGGCTTACGTCTTGAAGTTGTATCGCCGACGGAGTGAAGATTTTGTTGAAGTCGGCCGGGCGGTGGTAAAAAGATCGCCGCCCCAAAAGCCGGGTGGGTGGTTCATACCAACCCATGACGGGAAACCTAGGAGAAGATGATGCACATGGATACTGCCCTACTTGGTACAAAAAATAAAATTAAAGAAGAAAAGGAATAAAGGACTAGCGAGGACCCTACAGGTGAAGGTGGCTGGAAGCGAGAATAGCAAGGAGGCCTGAGGTACCTTCGGTAGGCAGGTGAAGAAAAACGTGGAGCACAGCATGTCGGACATTATCTGCGTGTCCCAAGGAGTAGGTCCCACCATGTGGTGCTGCTCCACGAAAAAGCTTGTGACGAAGGCACTCTGACCGCTTTGACACTTAAGAGTTGCTCTGCTTACATGTCCTCCATCACATGAAGAACACGCTGCTCTCGGGTGGGACCCATAGGTGAAGGACGGCTACCAGCCGGCCATCACCATGGGCGATCTGCCGACGAACGGCGAGCCGCATTTCGCCACTCCACCAGTAGAAGCACAGACGGGATCTCTTGACCACGCGATTCGGCCGAATCGCGGACGACGACGCCGCCTTCTTTGGAGCGCTTCGCCCTCGATGGCAGCATGGGTGCAAGGCCGCCGCTTCGGCCCCCATCTCCGGATTCGCCGCTCGAGTTGGGGGTACAGCCTCGGCTGACAAGGCGGAGCAGAACCGGGCCGGGCGTGATGCAGACCTGGAAGCCCGGCTGCTCGCTGCTGTAGCAGCGCGCGCATCCCACGCGTCTTGCAGACATGGCCACCAGCTCGACGCGGGAGGTCTTCTCGCTGAGGGGGATGACTAACTGCGCCTCGGGCAGCAGCGTGCCGGAGCCCCACACCGCTGGCATGTGGAGGCCGCAGCTCGCCAAAGGGCGAGAGCAATCGCCGCTGGGATGGACTTCATGCTTGCGCCTAAATTCCATTCGGCCGCCAAATCAAGGCTCGCCGATAGAGCTTGGCAGCCGGATGGACCAAGCCGCCAGCGCAGGAGTGAGGCTGATGTTGATGTCGCCGTTGAAACCGGGCAGGTCGCCGGGCCACCATAAGAACCACTATAGGTAGTGCCCCTCAGCACACACACATAGATAGAAGGACTCATGAAAGACTTATTGGGGTAGAGAATAGTACAAGGGAAGAAGATGAGGGGCTATGGGAGAGGAAGGAGATGGACCCCCCCCCGCTGTCCCAAGGCAGTGGGGCGGGGTGGAGAGGAGGAGTTCGTGAGAGTGGGAAGGGACGGCATATCGGGCTGGCATGTCGCCACAAACACAAGAGCGCATGTTGCCCGGCCGCGGCAACACCGGGTTAGAGATGACAGATATTAGCAATAACGCGATGACCGAATCGAGAGGGAAGAGGGTACTAATCCAAGAGGTGAAGCAGACGAATCCCGAGGTTCGATTGTCGCCGCCCTTCTTCCCGGCAGCCGGGCCGATCGGGTCCAGCCACCGCCGCGTCTCCCGCTTACCATCCCCTTCCTCACAGACGCCGCTCCGGCCCGGCATAGTGCCTCGCGACCGCCACCTCGCCGCTCATCGTATTCTTCGGCCCCCGCCGCGGTGTGCGGGGATTACCGCCGAAGCAGCACGATCGGGGTTCTACGGTGCCGCCGCCATTGCCGACTCGAACATGACGCCTTTACCGCCGGGCGAGGGGTACACAACAACGCAAGGTGCGGTGCGAGGTCGACCGCGCCGCTCTCGTGTCACGTGAGGCTCTCGCATGCTCGACGCGGATCGTGGACTGTGGCCGGGCGGGCGGCGCTAGAGTTGCTGCCCGCATGTGGCCGTACTGCAAAGGCAGCTTTGTCTCTCAAGCACGCGGCTCACTCTGGATGGTGGTCGCGCGGCCTGACGGCATGACGAGACCTTAGCGCGGGCGCGATGGAGCAGGCCGGTCCTGGCGGAGCTCGCCGCAGGTGGCTGCCGTGGTGGCATGCGCTAAACCGCCGTGCACGCTGGCATCGGAAGCGCCTCCACGCCGGAGCCGGGCGACAATCGCCGTGAGGGATTGGAGGTCGGAGCGGGGTGTCGCGGGCGCTGTGAGAGGCCGCCAAGACGCAGGCGTGGTTCGTCGCAGCAGCCGCCTCCGGCCTGGCTGCATGGGGCGTTGTCGGG
Source organism: Hyparrhenia diplandra (assembly GCA_015847255.1). Classification (NCBI taxonomy): domain Eukaryota; kingdom Viridiplantae; phylum Streptophyta; class Magnoliopsida; order Poales; family Poaceae; genus Hyparrhenia; species Hyparrhenia diplandra. The sequence continues at coordinate 3,635 of JADLZK010007815.1, forward strand.
CGTGGGGCGGAACGCGAAGGGTGGTGGCCCCCCGCCGAGGGATTGAGTGTCGCGTCGCCGTGACAGGCCGGGTGGCGTGGTTGTGATTGTGGTTCCACGAAGCGCCGAGAGAGCCGCGGGGGCGCCGTGAGCGCAAGGTTATTTTAGGAGGGCACACTCACGAGGGCGGGGAGATTCCGGGTGGACTCTCACGCTGAGGAGCGGGTGAAAGCCACCGACGCATTTACTTTCCTTCTTTTTTAGTAGTTAGATAATGTTTTTACAGATGTACTGTAGTTAAAGCATGGATGCAGTATACAGTAAAGTATGCTGATCGTCCAAAAAAAAAAAAAAAAAAAAAAGTCAAGTGTACTGATTTTATGTTTTTGCGTTGCAACGAGGTTTGCAAATTGATTATGCATGGTGGTCATGGCAAATACTAATGGGCTAGCTATCATTTGGTTTGATTTTAGTTGTATTAATTAATTTTATATTAATTCATATCTTATGAGTTTCCATTAGACTCCACCCATAAAAACACATAGTACAAAATAAAATATAAAATCCTAATTTGATATCCCTCCTCGGCCCACAAATAACTCATTATGTTGACTTTAAGATATTATGTTTGTCCGCCATCTTATTCACATTTTTAAATATAAACATCATCCATTTTGATGTATGACTTATGTTATCATTAGAGATACTTTAATAATAATTTATTTATTTCATAAATTGTATAAAAAATTTGAATAAGACTTTGTTGGCCAAACATGATATCTTAAAAGTCAACCGTGATGAATTATTTGTGGATCTGAGGGAGAGTATAATTGTGCAAAATGGGTGATTTATGCGGATAATTGTTTAATCCATAATTAATTATTCAATATTTCTAATCAAATATTTTGTAAAACCCCCTAAATTTCAAAAAAAATCTTTTACTCCCTTCTCTTTAACTCAAAATCTAAGGAAAATTTGATATTAAGTCGAAAAGTAAAATTGTACATATTGTGTATTGATAAAACAATTTTGGTTTATGGATTTTTCAAAGTTTATATATAAAAATTTGAAGTAATTTTGAAATTATTAAAATCCCTAATTTGACCTCTATTTCATATTTCAATTTAGAGGCAGAATTTGAAAAATGTTTCCAAAAAGCAAAGGTGAATATCTTGAACAGTTGGAGAACTTTTATTTTTTTGAGATTTTCAAGTTCTTAGAAAATATAAAAGTAATTTGGGATATGGTCTAAGTGGGAATTACGTAATTTCTCTGATCCTCCTCCTACCTGCTTCCTGCTCGCGCCCAGAGCGTGCCGCCGCTGCCGCCTTCAGCAAGCTTCCAGGACACATCCCGCTCGCCACAACATCCGCTTCACTGGAGTGGTGTCGTGTCCCGTGTCGACTTGTGATGCTCATCCCTCCTTTTTAAGCCGAGTAGGCCGCCGTGCCCCCTGAGCGAGACCATGCACCATTCGGTCCTCACTGGCGGCAAGCTGCTTCGCCCCGTGTTGGCCATCGCCACGTGCGAGCTCCTGGGGCAGGCCTGCAGTCACGACAATCCCGGTGGCTGCGCTGTCAAGATGATCCACAACGCGTCGCGACATGCTGTGTATGGATGACGACGCTCCACCGCGGCTGCCCCTCCAACCACGTCATGTTCGGCGAGCCCATGGCACTGCTCGCCGGCGACACACTGCTGGCGCCTCGCATTTGAGCACATCGTCCACGCCCGCACCGCGCCAGCGTCCCTGGCGAACACACGCCTGAGCCGTCCTAGAGCTGGGGAGTGTAGTTCGAGTCGACGGGATTGCCATGGGCCAGACTTCCAACAATGGTGAGCGAGGGAGCACCGTCCGACTTGTGAGCCTAGCTACGCTGGAGTACATCATCCACGTGCACAAGGCGGCACGGCTTGTGGAGGTTGGTGGTGGTGGCGGGCGCCATCGTTGATGGCGGGTTCGACCGCGAGGTGGAGCACGTCCGTTGGTATGCACACTTCTTGAACCTCCTACTCCAGGTGGTGGACAAACATACATATGCTCGGAGTTCGTGCACTACCTTGACTAGTTCGGCAAGACCAAGGTCCATGCCCTCAGGTGCCCCTTCTTCGGCCACACGTCCCAGCTCAAAACCATGCCCATGCCCACTGTAGAAACTGTGGAGCAGCCTGGACGCACTCGGTAGCTACCTTCAAGGAGCACACAAAGGGCTGGCTTGAATCCAACCACTTCAACGCATGTGTCATGTGTCTCTACATCCATGAGGTCCATGATAGCTAGGCTAATGTGCACGACCTCGCAGTAAGAAGAAGAAGCGTTCGAAGCGGCCATCATTCGTCATCCCAGTCGTCGTCACAGGCCACAACGACACCGCTGTTGCATGCCTCTTCTGCCTCCGTGAAGGTGCTAATGGACAAGGTGACTATGAGGGCTGACGTGCAGACGCACATGTCGGATACCAAGCACCCGCACACTACTGAAAATCGATAGTTCTGAGTGTGCGAAACACACAGAACAACATGAATCCCATCAGAAAAATATATTTTTGTGAGCGTGTACCGCCATAAAAAATACACACAGAAAACACATTGACAGAAAAAATTCAATTTGACGGTGCACACTCAAAAAAAATATATTTTTTGAGGGTAGTGCACACACAGAAAAAATAAGTTGGTCAGATTAAAAATATTTTCTTTGTGCGCATGAATCCGCACAGAAAAAGAAATAAAACACACAGAAAATAGAAATGAACATGCAAAAAATCAAACAGTAGCAATAACATATAAAAAAAATATATATTGCCCATCCAGTAATTTTGTGCATGAACGACAAAGTTCCACTCAAATAATACACAAATCAATTGTCCATCATGAAAGGAGTCAATACTTGTGGGTTATGTCAAAAATAGAATCAGTCTGACCTATCAGCACATATATCTAGTCATCTACCTGAGTGCTACAATGAAATCACAAACACGGATATGGAAAAAGAAACTAAACTACTTTTTCTTGTTCAAGCAGTAAAACTGCTTCACCATGTACTCCATCTCTACCTGTTAAGCAAAGATTTATTTTAGACAACAAAAAACACTAAGTCACCACCTCCTGCAGAACATACACTCTTTTTGAGACAGCAAAGAAAAACACTACCTGGTAAGCAAGTCAGGAAGAGTTTCTAGGTGACAGCTCCCTCCAGTGTTCCAGAAAGTGACCACCTCTACAGAACAAACACTCTTTGTTAAAGAGGCAATTTAATATATCTCCATCAATAGTAACAAGAAGTAAAAAAAAAAAAAACATGTAATGTACTACTCTTTTTCAGTCAAATGATTAAGTTTAGAACATAAAGAATCTCAGATATTGTCAAATAATTAACCAGCAAGCAACTCATATATGGCCAGCGCACAATGGACAGATGGAAATAACCAAATAAACCATTAAGTCTTTAGATTGTTGTAATAAGATATATAAAAATTTTCAATGTTGAATGGCCAGCATACCCAAAGTGATAATGTCATTGTATTTATAGTGAGGCTGTGTACTAGGTGAGCACTAAGAAATAAAACTCTGAACTTAACTTGCATCCTAGTTGTGTACCAAATTTACCATACTTTCAATGAATAACTATATTTAATGCAACAAATCAGGAAAAAATGAAGAACAACAGGAATACTTTGAAGATGATAACCTGCAAACCTTCATCAATAGCAGCGTTGGTACAGCAACCCGGCCACCCGCTTGCTAGCTCGAGGGAGTGGTGGCCACTACGGCTCTGCTGCACATGCTCTGCAGATTGACGGAGATGGCACAGCTCGCAGATCGACAGACTATCAAGCGGATGGAATCCAGGACTCATGAGCACAGATCTAGATCAGGAAGGATTGTATTAGAGCTTTCTCAAATTAAAAGGAAACTAGAGAAGCAGCCAATCTGCTGCTCGTAACTGCAAGAGGAACGAGATGGGTATCCGGATCTCGTGACCACGGCGTGCCGGTATCGCGCACCTGCCGGTCGTGGACCTGGTGGACTTTTCCCCGCGGATGCTGCGCTCGTGATGCCAGGAAGGGAGGGGGCCATATTGGAGTTCTGTCGCGGCCGACCAGAGCTGCGCTGCCGCCGCCGGTGCGCGCTTCTCCCGTTGAGCGCGGTAGCCAGCCGTGCTCTCGTCACCGCTCGCCCCAGCTGCCCCGCGAGCTGAGGTTGAGGTCGCGCCCGCACGCCGCGGACATGGCAGCGCCCGCCGCAGGGGCTAGGTAGAGGCTCGCCGTTCGTGGAGAACTGACGCGCGCGCATCGTTGGTCGAGATCTCGAAAGAGGAAGCAGTATGGAGGGAGGAGGAAGAGAGAGTAGCGGCGGCTGTATGGTGTACTGGAGGAGCGAGTTAGGTTGGAGGGAGCAGCGTGGCTGTTTTGTGTGCCAGAGGAGCACCATGCGCCGTTCAATCAAAATGGACGGTTCAGATCGTCCTGAATCATATGGGCTTGAGGGAGTTCAAGCCCAACGCTGCAATTCGAGACCAGGCCCATGAATCATATAGCTTTTTGGTATAATAATAATAATAATTGTATTTATTCGTTCGTTATTTTGGAACAACTAAAGATTTTAAAATAGCAAATGACTACGGATGAAAAGTCATTTTATAGCAAACTCACATACAATTGTAGTTTTTCTGTATGTATAGTATTTTTCTGTGAGTTTTACAAAACCCAATAAAAAATCTAATTTTTCTCGTGGAGTACCTAATTTTTCCCTCGTGTGAATTGTCACAAGCATTGCAGAAAAAATCCATCATTTTTCTGTGTGTTTTTTGGTTTTTCCGCGTATATTTCTTAAAAACACTCAGAAAAAAAATTTTTTTTGTGCGTTTCAAAAACGCAATACCAAAAATTAAAAACACACACGTAATTCAAGCCATTTTCCGTAAAGAGTGGCACCAACACCACTTCTTCATGCCACATCTGCAGTACCTCTTACACAAAGGTGCACGCGGCAGGGTACATGCCGCGGCTACACGGAGGAAGCGTGAACGCCATCCACTATAGGTTGCAACTGTGAGGGTCTGAGGTAAAAGTATTAATAAATGAACCACAAAAGTTCACCAGTTCAAATGACCTTCTAGGAATCCAATGTCGCCTTTGACACTTTCGCCAACGATTCGACATTAATGAGTTGTCCTCAGCGTCTTCAAACTTTACCAACGATTTGGCATCAAAAGAGAATCACAGACGCCAATGAGGGGTAGTTGGCGAGAGCGTATTGGACAAGCAATCTGCCCTGATGATAGAAACTTGTCCAGAGTCTCGTAAGGAAAGATCTGAAGTCACAACATGATCATCTATGACTACTTCAACAACACCAACTGCTATGTCTACCTCAATTGTGTTGTGAGGAGCAAGCTACCGAGTACATGACCACAAGGCGCAAGCAAAGGGATCCATTAAAGACCAAACCAAAAAGAAGTTGAAGACTAAAAAATGAAGCAGCCCCAAAGCTATTTAGGTGAAGACGAAAATGGTGTACTAGAAGATGATGAGCTTCAATTGGGGACCGCCATATTTTGTTATTCAGCTATTGAATTTTGTAGCTTCATTCTAAATCTAATAGCTGAGAGACTATTGGGGGCGAGTATATATTGGTAAACCCCCACCCCAAAGGTGTTTTGGACCCAATTGAATAGCTTGGGAGTTGAACATATGATGTTTAGGGGGCCCAATTGTATCCCATTGTGGCATTCTAGTAAGTGTCATCCATGTTGTGAGTAATAAAAAGAGAGCAACCCCTCCCACCTTCCCTATAAAAAAGGAGGAGAGGGGGGAGGAGAGGATGGGTAGAGTAAGATGAAGATTTTTGCTCCCCATTTTTGTCAGTTCGTCATTTGGCATTATTATGACTTCATCATCGTGGACTTCACATGGGCCACTTCATCATTGTGACTTTGTCAATCAATTCATCAAGCAGACTTTGTTTGTGTGAGTAAGCGTCTCTCAAGGGTCACAAGGAAAAGGTCCAAAACAACACTCTCCATATCTCTCTAGGACTCATTTGAGCATTGTTATAAGAAGTATTCCCTACTTGACATAGGTTTCAAAGCCTGAATAGGATAAAACCCTCTACTCCCTAGGAGTGTTAACCACCTAAGTCCCATGCATTGCCCAAGAATCCAATCTCTAATCACTATCTGCTGGGGGAGGGCGCCCCCTCGCCAAATTTCAAGAGCCCCGCTGGCCTCACCACAATGTGGGGCCAAGAACTAATCTCCCTAACATATTGCGAAGTCTTGGCAGATCGCGAAGCCGGAGGACCCTCCGCTGGGCGACAATACCTAACGGGCGTAAGCTGCCACCCTCCGGCCGAGGGCGCCCCCGCGAGCGTGCAGGTATTCGGCCGGAGCATGACGCCCCCCTCACGCCGACGCGGAGCGCCGCACAGGGGTCTTCCCAAGTGGCGCCAACCCAAGCAACAGAGGCTCGGGCCGAGGGACCCCTCTCCCGAGCTCCTCCGCCAGCAGTGCACTCAACCTGGCTGCCGCATGAGGAAAACTCTACACCCCCAAAGCGGAGAAGTCATGCGTGTATTTCCCCGTAGATCGACTCGGATCTAATAGCTACTAGCTTGCCCCTTGTAAGGGCCCAGCGGTGCTTGTGCGGTTCTCCTCACCTACCATGTACTAAATTGTAACCAACCCTCTCGACCCCTTTGAATTTCCTATAAATACCCGGCGACGGCACAAGGAAAGGGATCGGTTGTTGGCCGCTTTTAAGTGCCATTTGCTCGCTTTTATTACACCCACGCCTCGCCACGATCGCCTTATCTCTTCCTCCTTCGAGCCGGGCGCCCGGACGCTTCACCCTTTCAGAACTCCAGAAGGTCGAAGCGGACCGAGGCCGCCCGGGCCCCTCGCTTGTGCTCTCGACCACCCTCGTAGCCTCGCCTTCCCCGCCCCGGAGCCAAGGCTAAGGGGGCAGAGTGATCGACAGCTTGGGCACCGCGGGGACCGGCCACAAAAAGTCCAAAGCCATGCGCCACCCGCCGAACCGCGCCGTCACGCCAGCTGGGAACAACCTCGCGGCTAAGGGACGATCAAAACCCATCAAGGCAAATGCAAGATAGCGCCACCACGCACCTAAGCGTTCGGGCTGGGCCGGGCGGCCGGAGGGCCCGCCATCCGACCTCCGGCCATCCCGACATTCGGAGGTCACCGTGAAGAAGGCCATGACGCCAGCGAGGGCTGCGCCCAAGCAGGTCGACGGACGTGTCCAAAGAACCTATGGCTAGATAGCCCCGCCGAGTTTAACCCCACGGATCCGCCGAGGGCCCTCGAAAAGGCGCAGTAAGATGAAGAGGAGGAAACCGAGCAAGGCGAAAGCGTGCACTAGAGGCCCTCCAAGCCCGCATCGCGTAAAAAGAGGAGGTTGCCGCAGGCCCTAGATCGAGGCGTGACCGCGACGCCAGGAACGTCGGCCGGGTCGCAGACCGAGCCGGGCATGGATCAACCAAAGAGCGGCAAGCGTGTAAGAAGTCGGCCGGGGAGGGCGTACCAGCCTCAAAGAATCATCCGCGAACCTCGCCAGGCAAGCCCCACCTCCGCCAACCCCACCACCACCTCAACGAATCAACCACCGCAACAAACCCGCAATCCTCAACCCTCCGCGATAAGCCAATCAGACTCTCCATGCCCATCGGGACGGCAGATCGTCAGCCACGCCAGCGCGAAATCTCCGCGAAAAATCATCATTACGACTCCAAATCCCCGCCTCCTACGCCCTTCTGATCGCTGAATGGCTCTCCCGATACGACACCAGCACTTCCCGCTAAGATACAACGGGCCCGACCCCCGCACAGTTCACGTTATGAGCTACTGAAGCCGGAAGCCGCTAGAGGAGATCACCCACAATGGCCAAAATCATTTGTGATCATCGCAAGAGGAGTGGCTCAGCTTTGCATCAGACGCTGCCCCCAACTCAATCCGAGCTGGTCCGACCTTCATCGACGCTCTTCGCAAGAAATTTCCCTCTAAGGGAGTTGACTGAACTCATCAACAAAGACCGAAAGTTGTCAACGCGGGTGCGTAGTTTTCAAATGAGCCCCCACAAGAGTGGTGCGGGCGAGGTTTCTCCAAACCAAGGCCAGATCGAGGGTTCCCCACCGTGAAAGGCCATTATGGCAGGGGTCTCTTGCATCCCCAGCGCCCATGTCATTCAAAAGATTGAGCTGAGGCAGTCAAGACCTCTAGCTGAGCTACACGAGATAATGGATAGCATCGGGCAGAGCCGGAGCAATGTACCCACAAAGGCTGCGATAGAGGCTTTCCCGACCGCCTATATCACGACTCACCACAATCCACCACCACGCATGCATAACCACCCTAAGACCGAGGCCAGAGTCAAAACCATCGCCAACAACCCCCGCCACAAAGAAAACCCCACCAACCACCCCCCCAGTAAAAACTACCCACCAAGAACCCCCTGCACCTAACCCGTGACACTAAATCACCATGAGGCCCAAGAAAAACAAACTTCTACCGCCATTACCGCTGAGAGGGAGCAAAGGCCATTACACCAAACAATGCCCATATTTCGCCAAGGGGAAAGAGGTTTATGGACAGGAGCTCGCCAAGAAGCCCGCAGAGGCAAGTTAACCACAAGAAAACCAAAGAAGCACCCACTCCAACCACTACACTTTCACCCCTTCGACTATGGAATCCCAAAGACATCCGTGCTTCCACTACCCAAATTTTCCACCCAAAGACCTTCAAAATTTTACCGCTAAGCATTACCAGCAAGAGTATACAGCTCTCACACCCCCTGAGCCTCCGCGAACCAAGCTATCACAACCAAGCCCTACCACCTCCACCGCCACCAATTCAAGCACTCACCTTCGACCCGAACACCCGTTCAAGAAGAAATCCGCATAATCGCCGTCAAGAAGCTCCAACTCATCTTACTGGGTCATCCTCGCTAATCACTTCGGGCCCCAACGAGGACCACGCAACGAAAACGGCAAGCTAAAGGAGTACTATCGAGGGTCCATCATGTGGGTACGAGGGCCCTCTACGTAAAATGACCGCTGGTCCCATCATTCCGACACCTTCAATGCCGTACATGAAGCTCGAGACTACCTCACACCGGCGCGATGGTCTATCGACACCAACATCGGAGGTCGGGATCAGCATTAGGATCCTAGTAGATACCGGCAGCCCGCGCGGTATTATCTTGTTCGAGATCCACCTTCGGGACAAAATGGCCCGCGATGAACATGTTACAAAATCCAACAGTAATCCCTCTTCGCTTCGAGGCCAGCAAGTTGGGACCATCGAAAATCACTACCGGCCCCTCTCGGAAAGAGCCCATTCAGCGCATCGAAACACATAACCCACGTGGTTTCACTGCAGTACAGCTACAACAACATTTTCGCCGCTGAGTCACCAACGATTCGGACGCCGTCCTCCACCCGAGTTATCTTCGCATGAAGATGCTGCTCTGCCGGCGTATAATTGCCGCGTTCGAGAGACCAGCATCGCGCAAAGAAGAAACGCTGGAGGGCCGTCGCGACCGGGCAAACCTAACGCATACAACCTAGAACAAGAAACTCGCAGTGGCTAAGAGAGAGGCCTGTATAGGCGCGAGCCCCCCGCGCAAGCACTACCGGCAGTAAGAAACGAAGAAAGTCGCTTTTAGCTTTGATCCCGATAGAGAAGTAACTCATATCCGCATCTCGACCGCACTCTCCGGTGCGCAGTTTTGCAAAGGCTCCGCTGAGAACTCGGCGATGTGTTTGCCCCGTCCGCGTAAGATTTACAGGTGTTAAGCGCGCGACCTCATCGCAGCACCCTCACCTCAACATAAGACCGACGCCACTCCAGAAAAGCGTAAGCTTCGCAAAATGTCGACGCAGAGAGTAGCAAATAAGCAGTGCAGGTAAACCGGCCTTTCTAGACGAGTGTCATCCGCCCGTACAAATACCCCACTTGGTTATCCAACGTTGTCATGGTGAAAAAGCAAGCCTTAGCAAAGACAAAGCGAGCCCACCGTGATGGAGGATGTGTGTGGATTTCACCAGCCTCAACAAAGCATGCCCGGCGACGATTTTCCTCCCCCCGCTTCTCTCTAGTCGACGCAGTACAGTTAGGTTGCGGAAAGGTTGTCCCTCCCGGATCGCCGTGATACCACCAAATTTTTGATGAATCCAGCGTATGAAGACAAGACAAGTTTCATAACCCTTCGAACTTACCGCCAGAGAATGGCCAAGGCCTCCGCACGCCGCCGGGTTCGCACGCACGATGTTAGAGGTGTTCGGAGACGCATACGCCTATCTCAAATTTCTACGCCGACGACTTGGTAAATCCAAAGTAAGTTAAAGGAAGACCACACACGGACTTCCAGCGACCTTCGGCCAAACCGCGCGGGGTTGCGTCAAACTCAACAACTCCTCGCCAAGTGTGTATTTGGAGTGCAGCGGGTAAAGTTATCGGGCTCTGCCAGACAGAAATAGCGAATAGTAGGCCAACCCTTCAAGATCGCAGCGAATCACCGCTGATGGAAACCTCCGAGGAAATCGTAAAAATCGGTTCGTGAGACTCAGCGACGCCAGCACTAGCGTGTTCATTCCGTGTCACTCGAGCCACGAAGCGTTCGTCCATTCTTCCAAAACCCCAAAGGAAATGCACCATATCGTACGCCTCCCGCGAACAGAAGCCTTCAAGACCTCTGGCAAGGACTCTCAAAACCTTACCCAACCCTCGCCACACCGAATGCGCCAAAGGGCGGAGCTCCTCCTACGCCGCCAAAGATCGCCACCGATGTCGCCACCAGCAGCGTCGCCAAAGTTGAAGTGAACGGCGGGCACGCAGGCAAATCCTCAGCCTGGTCATGTCTCTACCCCTCAAGGGCCCAAGCTGCCACACGGAGCTGGAAAAGCGTCGCCTAGCGCAGCGGTCATGGCAGCTGACTCAAGCACTATCAAACTGTGCACATGAGGTCACCATACTCGAAGCTTCCCGGGATGGGCCATGGATTCGTAAAACTCGCAGCCTGGTCGTGCGTGAATAGCTGGCGGGCGTAATCGGTGATCGCGAGACCACGCAATCGTGATTCGGCCGCAGTAACGGCCATCAAGTTTCCACGTGCCCCAGCGTGCTTTCCTTGCAGCGCAGACCGACACCGACACATACAAACACTGGAGCAGCGGAATCCTGGACCCACTTTTGGGATACAGACACATCACCGCGGTAGCTCGGGGCACGCTGAGTCGCGGCATCGCGCGCCATCATCACTCACCGTGACAGAAGCCGGTAGATATGCCGCGTGCTAGAAATTCCGTGCTGCACATGCAACTACGGCGAATGCAGTGCAAAGGTTTCCTGGCACTCAAAACAAAGCCCGCCATGTCAGCCGGCAAGTCATCATCAAACCCGACTGAGGTGGTCTCAAACAAGCCGTGAGAAGGACAACAAAAGCCAAGCACCCGTGAGTTTGCGATACCCGAAGTGCTAAGGAAAACTGAGGCCTTCTTTCTCGGCATCGCTACTCAAGACATCCACATATCCAGAGGTGAGGGGACGGGCTACGCCGATCGAAGCCTGGCGTCAGGCCGCTGCCCCGAGCTTAGCGCAACTCCCATGCGATCGGTTCTTCTCGAAATATCACGCAGCGCTCGCGATTCAAGATGGCGCACTCAACCGCAAATCGTCAGCCTATATTCACAAAGTCAAGATTGAGAGCCCCGATCATTGCGAGCCTCACTCAAAGGCCTCTTCGAGCCCCAACCTAGGAAGAACATCGTAAAGGGTTGAGCGGTAAGGTCCGGGAGGCTACGGCCTCAAGCCGACAACAACAAGCTGCACAAGGCATCCGTGAATCGCGCCCATGGCTAAAATGCATATTCCACGCTGGTTAAGCCGCGCCTATCCTAGCGGAGATCCATCGGCGGCATCTCGGCGTGCTCGCATGCAACGCCCCGTGAAGCGCTAGTGGGAAAGCGTGCTCGTGCAAGGCTTCGCATTGGCCCACCGCACTCAATCGACGCTTTACACTGACTGGTCAAGCACTCGCTAAGGATGCTACCGACAAATTTTACGCCACCACTCAACAATGTGCCGGGTCTTCGGCCAAACCCTCATTCCGCTCCCTCACATGGCCCCTTCAAATCGATGGGCTTATAGACCTTATTCGGCCCAATGCCGCCGGGAACCTTTCGCCACGCAGTAAGAGGGCGTACTGTAATACTTCACCAAATGGATCGGGCCCGCCTCTCGCAAGCATAACCTCTCACTCAAGCACACAAAGTTCTTTTCCGCGCCAGATCGCCCGGCCGCCGAATCTCACGCGGAGCATAACAATCGATAATCTGGCACTCGCTTGATGTAGCGTGAGGCGTTTCAAACGCTGCTTCTCGCCATCAAATAGGCAATTAAGATACACTTCGCCCGTGGAGGCAGGCACTTCAGTAATCAAACGCCTCGCTGAAAGGGCCAATGGCATAATCCCCGCAGTGGTATCGCCAAGGTCCACGCCAAACCAAGAAGAGGAAATGTGGGCGAGGAGCTCACTCCCAGCCGGTATGGTCACATAACACCTCCGAAAAGCCGGCGCACTCAAATTCACGCCTTCAAGCTCCCCGCTCGGAGAAGAGGCCGCCCTCCCAAGAACTGAAGCACGCTGGCCGCTAAGGGTCACCAAGCCGGCCCCCCTTAAGAAGAGGCAGCCGCGGCGCGACCTCCTCGGCGAAACAAGAAACTTGGCCATCCTCAACCTCCACGCATACCGAGGAGACCACAAGATGGAGGAACAAGAAGCTCAAATTCACCGCGACGCATCTCCGTTTTCTGAGACTTCGCCCCGACGTGAAGCGTAACGCCAAGATGGTCGGGTAAGTTCATGGCCAAGCGGACGGCCCATACCTCGCCAGTTACTTCAAGTTCCACAAAGGCGACCCGGCTCTTCCACCGCAAGATCTCGAGCGCCATGATCTCACACACATGGAACGCCGCCGATCGACCTCCTCGCGGTAGGTACTACCCTCTAGCGGTGCAAGGTAAAATGTGCTTAATCGGGCGAAGTTGTATGCTCCGCCATTTTAAGCCATTTCTCATCTTCCTCAAACTTAAGATCATGAACAATGCGGGCCGTGACTCTCGTGCGGCGCGAGGTGTTTTAACCAGGCAAGCATCAATATTCCAATATATGCGTGTTAGTTACCTCTACACGCAGAAAGGTGCACGCAGCACAAAGATCGAAAGGGGCCGGCCGGCGCCAACCAGCCTCACGCTGGCGTAATCGGGATAATGTCACGCCGAGGGCAGCCGCAAGGCTGCGCTCTACGGCCAAAACCAACACACTCCTTACTTTAAATATAAAGTTAAGCCGCAGCGCTTCTCGGCACTCTTCCGCCAGGGCTTCAGTCATGAAGACGCCTCTCGCCGCTTTCCTCGAAGGCGGAGACCTCGCGCGAGGCGACATAGTGCGGGTGCTCTCGGGCACCTCCTCCGCCAGGCTCGCACTGAAAGACGCCGCTGCCTCTCGAAAGAGGACGCCAGCTGAGCGCATATAAAGTCGGGCAGCCGCGCACTCTCTCCGCTGCTGGGTTTGTCAATGAAGACGCTTCGCGCTTCTCCGCGGTATGGTAGATCTGCGCGAGGCGTCGATGACGCCGGGCGCTCGGGTCCGGAAGGCGCGACACCCGCGAGTAAGCATTAAAGTTTCCGGGCGCTTCGCACTCTCCGCTGCTTCTGCATGTTGAAGACGCCGCGCGTCCTCGGTCGCGCGAGACCCGCCGCTGGAGGCGCTATCAAAGCGCGCGCGCCCGCACTCTCCGCCAGGCTCGCAATGAAGACGCGCCTCGGCGCGAGACCTGCCATGAGGCGCATAAAGGCGCGCGCCCGCACCTCCGCCATGAGTCGCATTTACGAAGACGCCCCGCGCGCAAAAGCGACTCGCGGAGGCGCATAGCTCTGGCGCTCGCAGCTGCAAGTAGCTTCGCATAGACGACTCTCGCGCTTCCAAGTATGAGACACGCTTAGAGGCTATCAAAAGCCGGAAGCTCGGCACTCTCCGCCGTGGGCTCGCAGTTGCGTACTCTCCGCTACTCTCAAGTCCGCCCACGCACGCATGTAAATTCCGAAGATGCACTTCGCCAGGCTGCAAGAATCGAAGATAGCATTCTTCGCCGTGGGCTCAAGTTACAAGATCTCACCACCACTCAAGAACAAGACCTCCTACCGCACTGCGCTTTAACACCTCACCACCTACCAAGGACAAGACCTCCTGCGTGACAAAACCATAATCACAACAAGCACCCTGCGACATCCTACTTCAACGCCAGTGAGCACTTCACTTCAAGAAGCACTATAAAACCAAACTCATCTCAATCCCATGTTGGGAAGAGAGCAGCTATCACGCCACCGGTGCACGCCACCATGCTAACACACCCATAGCCAAACTCGGATCCTATAGAGCGTATGCCAGATACCTCCGCAAACCCACAGCCAGCCTCCCAACTCCGCCGGCTAAGGCACCCACAATGGAAATACCGTAAACGACTCAACCCCCGAGGCGCATCAAGCACAGTGCAATGAAGAGCAACGAGCCGCTACAGATGCGGTAAGTGGGGTAAACATCAAAACTCGCGAAATCCAACAGTATAGATCAAATGCGCATAGCCAAACTAGAGCATTTCGCAGATCTCGCGAAACTCCCTACGCCACCGCCTACAGAGCATTCCTCGCGCGGGACTCCACATGCAACTTCGGAAAGTGCGTTGACTCTCGCTGGCGATACTCACAATGGAGAATGTAACATCCTCCGCTGCGGGTCACCTACCCAAAGGAATCAATAAAGTCCTAGCGTGGTAGGCTCGCAGCTCGACGAGCTCTGTACGCTGGTAGGCGGCGCATCGCGATCAACCCGCTAAGACCGCTTTATCTCAACAAGTGATGGGCGCGGTACGTGGCGCGTGGACTCCACGCGAAGCCACCTTCGCAAGAGTCCCACTCGCCAGCGGGACCGGCCCGCACTCCAAGTCTCGTAACGGTCGATGAGTCGCGGCGCTATACTCTGGGCGAATCACAAGGGCGCATCTCGCATCTTCAACTCTCTCAAGCTTTCAACAGTGGAATCGGTGGGAGCTACGTAAAGACCCTCCGCGCCCGTAAAGAACTTTTGTAACGGCGACTCAAGCAATAAAATCACCCAGTACCACTTGGTCGTGGGCAACCTTCCGCGAAAACGCTACGAAGTCTCGCGAGTACTAAGTGAAAAATCAGGACGCCACGGTTTATCATGGCTGCTCAAGAAAATGCGCGAAGTTCTCGCGACTAAGCGAAAACAGACGCTGGTGCCTATCGCGCGGCTTACCTCAAGAAAATGCGCCAGTTCGCGACTGCACAGCTACTGCTCTGTCAAGGGTGGCCTCGGCAGAAAATGCGCCATGAAGTCTTCGCGACTAAGGAAATATTGTGGGGCGCCGCTGTTCATCGCTGGTACTCTTTTCAAGAAACGCTGCTGAAGTCTCGCAGAGAGACTAAGGAAAATCGGGACGCCGGGCTGGCCTATCAGCGTTACTCAAGAAAAACGCTAGCGAAGTCTCGTGCGAGACTATGAAGACTGCCACGCCGCTTTATCGCGTGTTACCTTTTCAGAAAACGCGAAAGCGTCTCGCGAGATCATGTAGGAAAATGTGGGATCACCGCCAGCTTTCATCGCGTGTATACCTCGCGAAAACGCGTAGTCTCGCAGACTAAGTGAAACAGTGGACGCCAGCCGCTACCGTATGGTTACCTTTCAAGCGAAACGCTGAAGTCTCGCGAGACTAAGTGAAATAGGGGCAACCGCCGCTTCACGCGACTACTCCAATACTTAAGAGCACCACTACCACTTGGTACATGCAACACATGACAACTCTCAGTGCAAACATACCGCATCCATTACATTACTTTAGGAGAGTTACACGCTCCTCCTGCCAGAGCCCGTGAGCCTCCTGACACACACACATCCTCACAGAGGTGGCCACTTCCACCCCATACAAGATGGCCTTTAACCAACACCTTCGCTACATCAGCTTCCACAAACTCCTCTACATCCACCACCTCCACCAAATGTGTTTCGCCAGAGTCGCTGCTCCTGTGATCACAGTGCTCGGGAAAGAACAAGCGCGAAGTTCACCCCGCAGAGCACTCTCGATGCCTCGTGATACCTCCGCGATAAATGCCCACTCGGCTTCCACATCCTCGCGCTTGGAACAACGACGGGCTCCCGCGACGTAATCTCAACAAGCCGCTGCAAGCGCGCATGGCTACGGCTTCACCGCCTCGCTGGATATCATCTCTCCTCGCCAAGGCCGCTGGCGCACCGCTGCCCGGTAAGTACTCCGCTCTACTCTGACGCGCTGCTTGTCGGGTCATGGGACCGCGTAAGGCCTCCGGAGGCCTCGACATTGGCTACATCAGCATTCTAACCCCGCCTCTACCAAAACCGGCGAAAGGGTGCAGTCCGGGAACCGCCGCGATGGCATGAACCCAAGTCTCCCTGAAAATGGAACACATCTCGCGATTCCATCATCGGGCGAAACTCACGCAGCACCTCTCCGCTGGGCAGTTCTCCTCGACGTACTGCTAAGGCCAACGTGCTAATCTCATCAACGCAAGTTAGCTCTTAACCCCAACGCTGTCATTGCTACTTAAGCGTACCTGGACACAAATCTGGAACGTCATGCAATCGAGTAATCAAATGTAATCGTAGCGAAGCTCCCTAAAACTCCACTCATCATTCAACTTTAAAAGCCCGGCGCCAAGAAGTTTCTACACTCACATGATTGTCTTCGCGCTTAGGAAAGAATAAAATTCACGGCTAAGTACCTGCGCGAGCTTCCTGCTACCTTCTCGCTTGAGGTCACGCAGCGGCAAGACGGTGCGTACGGAGGGGTCTCTCGGAGGCATGGAGGTGGGAGCCGGAAGCAGTTCGCAGTGGCTCGGCGTGAGGCGCGAGGCGCCGCTGGAGATGCGCTGAGTAGGGGAGAAGCCGGGCGTTCTGCAGGCGCGGGGCCGTAGGAAGTCGGGATGGCGCTGGTGGTGCAGCGTTTCAGCTGCGGGCGTGAGGCATTCGTAATCGGCCTCGCAGTCGACTCTCGCACTCTCAACTCGGCCCGGGCGGCTTGTATCTCTCTCCGAGCAGCTCTGGGAGCCCCTCCGCCAAGCGGCAAAGAAGCAGCTAGCCGTACCTAGAACGGCATACCAAGTCGCGACACAAGCATGCCGGGCGGTAGCAAAGAAACAAAGAGAGGAAAAGTAGCGGTAATAGTACACCGTGCAAAAGCAAAATAAGTGACTCAACCTTTCGCTCGCCAGATCAGCCTTCAAAATCCCGCAGCAAAGGCCCCGCCTCCTCTTCGTATCACGCCGTAAGCGCTTTGATGAAGGCCGCCGCAGCGCCACGCGGGCCTTCCGGGCCAGGCCCTAACCTCGCTGGGGCCAGTGGGAAGTGAGCGCCCGCCTCGGCATAACGCTCGCGCGCGCTGCGTAATCTGGGGAGTGGCGGCGGGCCCTCAAGGCGCACTTCGCCCGCGGCGTACAGCCGCTCCGGTCCGCCAAGCAGCAGCCAGCCTACTCACTCGGGCAGCTGCCTTCTACCTCCTGCGATCTAAGACGCGTGCGCACAAGGGTAGGGTCCGTTCGGCAGCGCCGGGAAGAAGCGCTGCGATCTCGCCAAGAACGCGCTACAGCGCCAGCTTTGAAGGCTCTCCGCGCCCGCATGCGCCAAAGATGTTTCGAGATCATTGAGCTCTTCGCCGGCCGCTACCTTCCGCCGCGCGACTCACGGCTTCGACGTCAGCGCCATTCTCCCGCCGAGAACCTTTCGCATCTTCGTGAGGTCCGGGCTTACCTCTCCGGAGGCTGGGCGCTTCCGGCTTTCATCACTGCCGCTCACGCTTTCAGCCTCGGCGCACGCTCTCCTTTGAGTGCTTTCGCTGAGAGTTTTCCTTCCGGGCGCCTCGCGCAGGTCGCATTTCGGAAATCTGTGCTCACTTGGTGCCGCTTCGCCGGCCAACACTATCGCTAAAGGCAACTTCCGAGGTTTCTCACCTTGGATATCTCTGGCGGAGCATCAGCGGTAGGGAGCGTTCGCACTGCATTCTCGCCGCGCAAGTAGCACGCCATCGGCAAGACGCGCTTCAATCATCTCTCCGCTTTCAACCTCCGGAAGCCGGGCGTAAGGGGTAAGCCGCGCGAGTGTCGATGCTCGCGGCAAAGTGCGCCCACGCCGCATATCATCGGCGCCGCATCGCTCTCTCCGCCATGGCATAGCAGGCAGCTGAGTGAGGCCTCCGCTTCAAAGGGCCTTCCTCTACTCGTCGGAGGGGCCTCGGAGGGTCGCCCAAAATTCACTCCGCCTTCTGGCTATCGCGGGTCAGGTCACCGCCGATAGGGGCGGGCACTTCCGCGTTCGCTGCGGCGGCGAAGTCACAGGCGGCTCTGCTCAAGGCCGCATCTCACTCGCATCACGCCAGCTCCTACCGCTCCTCTCCTCTTTCTTCGGAGGGCTCCGGGCCGCCACTGCACCTCAGCCTCTCCTCATAAAGCCGCAGCCGCCGCGGAGGCCTTCCTCCCTCACAGGCGCTCTGCCTGCTCGGCCTCAAGGTTCGCTTTCTCTCAAGGCTCTCGGCCATCCTCATCGCCGAGATAAGCGAAGTACGCGAGGCTCAGCAACCCGAGACCCGGGCGCTCGGAAGAACCCGCCGCTGGCCTCCGGAAGCGACGGGTGTCGAGGGATCGAAGCGCCGCTGGCCGCTCGGTGGGCTGGCCGCGACAGTGCGCCTTGCGGACTTCTTCGGGCCCGCGATCCATGGCGCGCCGCACGACTTCTGCCGCGGCCAGCTACCCTCGTGAGTTTTACCTCGGAAGCGTGTCGAAGACCCGGAAATGCACCCTACGACGGCGGGCTGAGGCAGCGCTGATCCTGCACTTGACCTCAGCTTCCTGGGTCTCTTCCACTAAGGGCTCGGAGTGCAGGCGGTGGCCTCCGGCCATCACCGCTTAACTTCCACCTTATCGCCGCTTCGGCCAAGCAGCCTCAGCTGATTGCGTTCAGGTCAAACTCAACGCCTTTCACTCTTGGGGGCATACTCCGCCGAGTCCGGCGATCTCAACGGAGGGCTCGCTACGACTGTGTCACTCACGCGCCCGCTGGACTCTTTCCACTGTGTCCCGCTACAAGCAGACGTGCGGGCGACATGACGCGCTGGCGTGCGCCCAGCCTCGCCGCCGCCTTTCACGCGCTTCACCTTCGCTGCTGGCGTAGGGACTCCTCGGACGCCATACGTACCGCGCACTCTCCAATCGGGTAATAGTAGAACCAGCCGTCGGCGCGCGCCGGCGCTTCCACTTGTTCTCGCGCAGCGGGTAGGGGCCTCCACCCCGCCGCTGGGGATGAAATCGGCACACGCCATACCGGGCGCCGGAGACCTTCCTCCTCCGCCGCTCGACGGCGGCGCTGCCGAGTAGTGCACGGTGGGTTCCGCGAAGCCAGCTCCACCGCCGGCCCATTTCGACGGAGCGGTGCAGACGCCAGCATTACGCTATCGCGTGCGTGAAAGCACGACACGCCGTGAGTTGATGGAAGTGTGCTGAACCTCGCGACAGCACCGGCACGCAGCCTCGCGACATCGGAAACGGAGCTCCCGCTGCGGGAAAGAACAACCTCGAAGACGCATGACTTCGCCGCTTCGCGCGCTGCACCGCTTCCCGCCGGCTTCTCCGAGGCGCTGAAACGCTTGTGGCTGGAAAATCTCGCAGGTTCTCCTTCTCCGAACGCTCTTCGTGGATCTTTTGTTTTAAGTGGCAGGTTTCCGTTCGAGGGAACTGGGCACTTCAACGACGGTCTTGGGCCTCATGTGGTCTCCCCGGCATTTCGCAGCCATCGATGACCTCCGCAATGTAAAAGGGACCCTCCGCTGCTGTGCTAGCATCCCTAGGATGCCGGGCAAGTACTGGGTTAGGCGTAAAGCGCGGAAAAAGGAGGCTAAAGCTAAAGCGCGGAAGCAAAGGAGGGCACACAAACCCTAAATCTCACCTCAACTCGCGACGTATTTATAGGCCAGTGATCTGGAGGAGGGGACGCGAGCTGGGACGCTACTAGCAGCTCGCTGAAATAACGGAGATCAAGGCCCGGATCCCAAAACAACGCCAGCTCTGCGACCGCACGCTTGTGCAAAACCAACGCCATGCATCCTGCATTCCCTAAACAAACACACGCCTTCACCCCGACCGCTGGCCACTCCCAAACCAACCAACAAAGATCCTACTCAAGGGGCAGCCAAACCCTAACGCTGGGCTGAGAAGCGGTGGAGTGGCCGCGTGCCCACTCGCGCCGGTGCGCTCCACGAGCAGCTTCTGTGATTTCGCCGCGCAGCGGGCCCATGGGGCGCAAGCACGACCACCAAGCACGCGACCTCCTCGGCGACGCTCGGCCGCCTTTCCTCGCCCCTCGAGGGATCCGCACCTTCTCGAGGGGCCGCTGCTCGCTGGGGAGGGCGCAATTCTCGCTCGCCCGCGTTGTTCTCGCCGGCCTCACCACGTGGGCCAAGAATCCAATCTCCCGCGCAACATGCCGCGAAGTCTGCGTGTGATCAAAGAAGCTGAGGACCTTCCTCGCTACAGGGTTTAGTCGGCTGTAACGCTGGGCTGCCACTCTCCGCCGAGGGCGCTCTCGCGTGCAGCGTGCATTCGGCCGTGAGCATGACGCTCTACGCTACGCGTAGGGAGCGCCGCTGCAGTCTTCCCTAAGTGGCGCCAAACCTCGCAATATGAGGCCGGCGAGGGACCTCCGAATCGCCTCGCATGCACCTGGGACCTGGGCGGCCGGCATGAGGAAATCCTACACCAAAGGAGTAGAAGTCATGCGGTATTTCGTGATCAATCTCAGACGTCATAGTTACTAGCTTGCCCTTGTGGGCGGGCCCGCGCTTGGAAGCGCAGTGTTTCTCCCTACCTACCATGTACCAAATTGTAAATCAGCCCCTCTCGACTTCGCACTCTATAAATACCCGTACGCGGCGCACAAAGCGCGAAAAGGGATTCCGCTGTTGGCCGCTTAAGCGCCATTTGCTCGCTTTTTATTACACACGCCTCTTCAGCTTCACGCATCGCCTTTGTCTCTTCCTCCTTCGGAGGCCGGGCGCCCGACGCTTCTCACCTCG
>JADLZK010007816.1:0-38800 GCA_015847255.1 Hyparrhenia diplandra
CTGCGAGCAGCTCCATGCAAAGGTGGCGATCTGCGGCGACTTACGCCCTACGTCTCCTCCTCTAACACGCCCGGATGCTTTCGAGCTGCGGGCACCCTCGGCGCCTCCGTCATGCGCCGTGCATGGGGCGGAACGCCCCCGTCTGCAGCCCCGGCGAGCTTCGGTTCAGCATCTGCGCCAGCGACCTCCACCTCGACTTCTCCTTCGCCGACAAAGGATGCCGGCATGCACCAGCGGCGACAATGACAAGGTCGCGACCCTCTTCGTCTTCACCGGGCCGAGGCGTGTTGACCGTCGATCAGCGTGCCCTTCGCCACCACACGGTGTGTTGGGCCGCGATGTGGGCCAGCGCGCCTCTTCGTCGAGCGGTGAAATGTCATGACCGAGAATTGGGCCAGCCGGGGAAGGGCTAAAAGGGCTTTGGCCAGCGCCCGCCCGACCCACAAGGGGGCGAGGCGCTGGCGGGCGGCGCCCACGCGCGCCGCCTCCTTCCTCCCCCTCCGCATCCAACTTGCTTTTTGTCTTCAAGTTAGGATTATCTTAGGACTTTTGGTGTGTAAAAGGGAATATTCCAATCTATAAGGAAGGCCCTTATTAGGAAATAAATAAATATTACTTGTAAAAAGGCATTCCAATCATTATAAAGGAAACCTTATAGAGAGATTGCTTAGATTACAAGTCCCACTAGCCGGGCTATATAAGCGGAGTCATGTAATCTCTTTGGGATAAGCAAGCAATAAAAATAGTATCAATCTATCTCACCCTGCCCCTCCATCGCTACCGCCGCCCAGCGTCGCCTCTCCCGTCGTGGCTCCTCCCTCCTCGTAGGCTTGCTGCCGCCGCTGCGTTTCGCCGGCGAGAGGCTGCAACCCCCACGCCACCTTCGGGCTCCAACGATTCGACGAACATGTGTTAGTTCCGGCCCAATCTAGCCAGGGTTCCGACCACAAACAAAAGTACTTTCAACGTCTCCTAAAGGCCACGCCGTGCCCCCACCCATGCTAGAGCCATGAGGCCACGCCACACCGCCCACCGGTGCCCACCACCCGCCCAACTATCTCCATCCTATACTCCATGTTCTCGCCTCCACCACCCCAACCCTCTCTTCCCTATGTCTCGGTGGCATCTAGAGTTCGGGTGATCCACACTTGCCTTTTTCTCAAACTCCGGCTAGTATAGAATGGCCGGGCGGCCGTGAGGAGGTAGATAGGACATGCGGCGGTGAAGATTGACTAACGTTTTAGGGGATCTAGTGGCAACAGGGGCGGTCAGGGCTAGGTCGAGGGGCGGGGCGCCATGGTCGGACTTTGGCTGAGCTTGGCGGAGCTTGTCATGGCCGCATGTAGGAGGGGCGTGTTGGAGAGTAGCGTTCAGGCGTGAGTCTAGGCATGAGGTCCGCTATACTTAGCTCCCTCATACCTATATGTAAAATTGTCTATCTCCCGTTCAATGCACTAAGTATTCCCCATTATCCTCTTTTCATGGTATCCACGAAGGCCGCGCATCCGCCTCTCTCCGCTTCAGCTAAAAACCCGTCGCATCGACTTTCCGTCGTAGGGCTCTCCCATCGGCCACCGCCGATTCGTCGTCGGCCCCTCTTCTCAGCGACCGTGGCGTCCGCCGTTCGCGGCCGCCACGACCTCCGTCGTCGGCCCTATTCTCCGCGACCCGACGTCCGCCGTCGGCGCGACGACTCACGCGTCGGTCGCGGCTGCTAAGGTCGCTGCCTGTCTTCATCGCGGGATAACGAACCCGTCGCTGGCCTGTCTTCGCCAGCGGGATCCGAACCTCGCGCGGCCCCACCCGACCCAGCGGCCTTGACCCGACGCCATCGCCGCATGATCTGTCCGTAGCACGCCGTCAGGTGTGAAGCAAGATCGCGATCCGTCAAGGCGTCGTCCGAAGGGCGAAGATCGCGTCGCGGCGTGACGATCCCGTCCGTCAGGTGCATGTCACTGCGCCCGGCCGACCGCGTGAACTCAGGATCCCACAAGCCGTCGTGAAGTCAGACCCGCGGCGGAGTTTTGACCGATCCGGCTAGTAAAAGAGAGAGAGAGAGAGAGAGAGAGAGAGAGAGAGAGAGAGAGAGAGAAAAGAAAAAGAAAGAAAGAAAGCCGCTTTTCGCTGCAGCCGCCGTCGCCCCGATCCACATCGCCGGCCGCCGATCCCTCACTGGGGCTGAAACTCCGAATAAGCGCACACGCGATGAGGCGCAGCAGGGAGTAGCGCGACCGTGAGGCTGCGAAGCCAGCACCAAGGCCTTTTGATCGACTTCAAGGCTTAAGCACGCCGACAAACCGCATTGCCGCCATCGCCCTCAACAACATCAAGGTCTTCATCCCGCCGTTTTGGATCGTGCCACAAACAACTACAATCACGGCGCTCCCTCTTCCTTATCGCCCCGGGTAAGTACATCCTCATTGATCACATCTCACCGTGGTGAATGCCGATCGCCGGCCTGGCCGCAAATGGGCTGCACCGCCTCATGCGGGATCTACGGGACGATCAGCGCCGATCTTCAGCAGTCCACCATGCTGCGAACCCTAGCGCGCCCCGCGCTGGCTCCATCTCGAGGACAAATTTCGGGACGGCGCGGAGTCACGCAGCCGGCTAGCTTTGTCCGCGGAGTTCCGCATAGTGAAGCAAAGCGGGTCCTCCATCGGACCTGGCGCGCAGGCTGGAGACCATGGTGGCCAACCTCAGGACCGGTGATCCGGTGGGAGACCAGGACCCTGCGTCCTCACTGGCTGCGGGGGCCTCAACGACAAGTTCCGCCCTATGGTGACCAACATCAAGCTGCACCAACAGTTCCCCACCTTGGAGGCCCACGCTACTTGTTCTAGAGGAGGATCGACCTCGGCGGCGTCGCGGCACCACCACCCGCCCGGCTCGCCCGCCGCCGACCCTCACCAACTCCGGCTCCTGATCGTGGTGCCCGGCCGGCTTTCGGGTGGTGGCGTGTGGCCAAGGCGACAACCCCTGGTGGTCCGCGGAAACCATGGCGGGCGGCGGGGAGCGGCCGCAAAGGCGCGGTGTCGGTAGCGATAGCGGCCGGCGGTGCGCCATTCGGTGGCGGCGTCGCCCCCATTCCTCTACAACACATGGGGGGGCGATTCATTACGGCGAACCCCCATTTCGGCGGGCATGGCGGTCACTATGCCGCCTGCGGCGCAGCCCTAACGATGGTGCCCTAGCAGCGTGGCAGCAGCCCCACTTTCAAACCGTAAATGCAGTGCAGGACGAATCACGGGGCTCCCTACGCAGCTTCGGCCCTCCTCCAAGCCGGCTATGGGTAGTGGCGCCTCCACCACGGCGGCGACCATGGGCCCGATGCACGGTGGGTCTTTCACATGTCGCGCTTTCGCCGACCGAACTTCAGCACCATGACGCGACACGCCCAGCCCAAGCGATTGGTATGTTGACTCAGTCTTTGGCGCCCACATGGTCAATAATGCTGGTATAATTTCCTCTTCTCACCCCCTTGTCATCCGGTCCTTCATCTATCATTGTCGGTAATGGAGCTATGCTTCGTTACCTTTGGCCGGATCTCACTCTTTTACCACACGCGACGTCCTTTAATTCTTTCTAATGTTCTAGTTTCCCGGCATTATTAAGAATTTAATTTTGGATTCATCGGTTTACCAATCGATAAAACTGTTCCATCGAAGTTTGATCCTTTTCGCCTTTACGTGGAGGACCTCCGCACACGAACGTGATCGCTGTGTGTAATATAATGAAGATCTCTACTCGTTCTTCGCCCGACACCCGCCCGGCACCACCGCCCAAGCACTACTACCGCCGGCTCCACCACCTATGGCATCGCCGCCTCGGTCCACGTCGGTCATGAGGCCTTGTCCAAGTTCATTAGTTCACATGCTATTTCTGTAATAAGCGCGATGACACTCACATTTGCCATGCCTCGTAAATTTAGGCCGCCATGTGCGTCTTCCCTTTAGCATGTCAAATTCCGTGCACCTTGCCCCTTTGATTTAATACACTTTGTGATCTTTGGACATCTCTAGTTGTTAGTGTTTTACGGCTATAATATTATCTTGTCATTCTTGATGATTGCACTCACTTCAGCTGGACTTTTCCTCTTCGCCTCAAATCCGACACCTTTACTACTCTTACTAATATCATCTCGTATGTGCGCACGCAGTTCGACTCTTCCATCAAAGGCGGTTTAGTGCGACAATGGCCGTGAATTTGACCATTCCTCGCCCGCACGTTCTTCCTCACTCCACGGGTCGTTCTTAAGCCTCGCGTGCCCCATACACCTCCCAAAGAGAATGGGCGGGCCGGCGCATTCTACGCACAATCAACAACATTGTGCGCTCACTCACATTTCATGCCGGTCTACCTGCGGTTTATTGGGCGGGAGACTCACTCCACACCGCCACCTACCTACTCAACCGCCACACCACAAAAACCCTAGATGGCGAACACCCTACCTCGCCCTCCATGGCACGCAGCCCTCTTATCGCACCGCCGTGTGTTCGGGTTTGCGCTTGTCATCCCAACATGTCATCCGCGGCTCCACATAAACAATCACCTCTCTCCTCCTTGTGTGTGTATTCTTGGGGACTCCTCCGATCATAAGGGCTATCGGTGTCTTGACCTTCATTCCAACGCATCATCATCTCTAGACATGTCGTCTTCGATGAGACGGTGTTTCCCTTTGCCGATATGTCCACCTCGCCCCGGGATCCCACCACACTTGATTTTTGGACAACACGATGATTCCTCTTTTCCCTATGGGTCAAGAGGCGTGTATGAAGGTTCATGCCTTCCAGGGGCATGGATGCCCACGGCAGCCTTGGTGGTGGTGATGCGCTGGACCTAGCCCCACACCGGCAGGTGCCCCGTGCGGCCTCCCCGCACCCGGCTTTCGGCACCCGGTGGCGGTGCTCCCTCCGATGTGATGACGGTGCTGCTGCCTGCGCGAACGGCCCGTCCCGGGATGTTGTTGCGGCGGTGCCGGCCGCCTCACCGCGCCACGGCGCCATGGCGCCAGCGGTCGCCCTCGCCACAAATGAGCATGGTATGCGCATGCGTGGCAAGGGCAGACACGCCACCCGTCGATCGCTGAACCTCCACGTGGCGACCACGCCCCTGCGTGCCTTCCTCCGTCCGTTCGGCAAACTTGCCGATCTCGCCCGGGGCTAAAGCGGGGAGGAGTTTGATGCATCGTAGGCAAACGACACTTGGACCCCCGGTTTCCTCGGCCTTCGGTGTCAACCTTGTTACGGGGAAGTGGATTTTTCGTCACAAGCTCAAGTTCGATGGCTCTCTTGACCGCTACAAGACACGCGGTGGGTCCTCTGCGGTTTCACCCAAGGCCCCCGCATTGATTATGATGAAACTTTCAGCCCGTGGTCAAGCCCGCAACCGTTCGATGCAGTCCTCACTCTAGCAATCTCTCATTCATGGCCTATTCATCAAATTGATGTGAAGAATGCGTTCCTACATGGCACCTTGAAGGAGATCAAGTTATCGTGCCTGGCCGACCCGGTTTTATAGATCCCCTCGGACGAGTTTTTTACGCGCCTCAATAAGTCTCTCTATGGATTGAAGCAAGCTCCATGAGCTTTGGCACCATCGGTTTGCCTCTTACCTCATCTCTCTTGGATTCATTGAGGCCAAGTCGATACTTCGGTTTTCTTCTACCGTCATGGCTCGATATGGCTATTTTGCTCCTCTATGTTGATGATATTGTTGGAATCACGGCCTCCTCAACGAGTCTTCTTCAGCAAATTATTGCAGCTCTCCACCGGAATTCTCTATGACGGATATGGGACCCTCCACCACTTTCTTGGAGTTAGTGTTCGGCGCCAACATGATAGTCTATTTCTTTCACGGCGTCATTATATGCTTGATATTCGGACCCGTCTTTGGTATGCTCAAGCGTAAGACTTGCGGTACTCACAGAAATCGTGGATACTCACGCCCATCTTCGCTGGCGATGGTGTTGCCGTGGCCCGACCCCACCTCCTATCGCAAGCATCGGCTGGCGCCTTTATACCTCACCTTCACCCGTCCGGATATCACCTACGCTGTTCAACAGTGCCTTGTATATGCATGATCCTCGGGAGCCTCATCTAGGTGCTATGAAGCGGATTCTTTGCTATCTTCAGGGTACTTTGGACCTCGGTCTTCACCTTCACCGGACCACACCGGCTGATCTTATTGTCTACACGGATCTTTGATCTTACAGTTCCTCAAGGACAATCTCATCTCACGGGTCATCCAAACGTCGCCCTCGCGTGTCGAGGTCTAGTCGCAGAGGCGCGAGTACGAGCGGTGGCGAATGGTGTTGTCGGCACGCCGCGATGGTTGCGCCAACTCGTAGGAGCTTCATCATGCTCTTCGCCCGCGCTACCGTGGTCTCATTGTGACAATGCGATTCTTGTAGTTTACCTCTCTAGCAACCCAGTCCCAAAGAGTGAACCAAGCATGTCGAGATTGATCTACGCCGTCAGAGAGCGAGGTCGCCCTCGGTGAGGTCCCGCGTCCTGCACGTTCCCACAACATCGCAGTATGCCGATGTCTTCGCCAAAGGTTTGCCGACGTCCGTCTTCACCGAGTTTAGGTCCAGTCTCAATATACGCGGTGCTCCTAGTTTCGACTGTGGGAGAGTAGCGTTCGGGAGTGAGTCTAGGCATGAGGTCTGCTATACTTAGCTCTCTCATACCTATATGTAAACACTGTCTATCTCCCGTTCAATGCACTAAGTATTCCCCATTATCCTCTTTCGGGGCGGAGGGAGTTGTAAATCAGGGAAGAAGGGGGAACCATCGGCCGTGGAGCTCTAGCGAAACCCAAGCTCACCGGCTGCGGCAAGGGTGGCGAGGCACCAACGCGATGGGAAGTGGTGGAGAGCGGGTCGCCTGATGTAGGGGAGGTCGAGTGTGCCTCGTCGTTGTCACAACTGCGTGAGGTGTGGAGGCGAAGCGGCGATGCGGGAGCACGTGAGGAAGGAGGGTGGGTGAAACAAAGAGAAAGTGTGCATGCAGAGTAGTTTACGGGTGCGCGTGCTGTCTGAAAGAAAGAGAAAGCATACGTGCGGAGTAGTGCGTGGATGTGTGCTCTACATGTTTTTTAGAGTCATTACTTATTTGGCCCATGCAGCTCACGCGTTCCGTGTTTTTCCTAGTCGGCACGCGACTCCACACCACCCGGGTCGGCCTATAGTCAGTCGCCCCCGTCCCTGTTCCAAACAAAAGGCCACCAGGCGGCCACGAAGCCTTTACTACGAGCCGGACGACTGACTTCTATCCTCTCCTCGCGAGCGCAGCACGCGCGGCAGGAAACGCCGCCCGCCTGGACCCACCGGTCAGCCATGGAGCCCGCACCCTTCCGTTTTTCCTCCGTGTCCCTTCCGTCAGTCCCACGCCGTTTCCTTTTATGTCTCGCCCGCGCCCGCGCCCGCCTACCCCTTTTCCGTTCTTCCTCCGGCCACTTTCCGTCCGCCCGCCGCACTCAACACGCTGACGCGGACCCCGCCCGGGCGTCGACTTGACCGCACCCTGGTCCGACGCCGCACCTGCTCCTTTTGAATCTTTCCCGACGCGGCTGCATGCCTGCCCGCGCCACGGATGGCGTCCGTGGGCACGCGTCCGGATGATCGCCGCCGCTCGCAGCTCACCGCGCCCTCGGCGACCCCCTAGCTCCTGGTTATTTAAGGGCGAGCGCCGGACGCTACCCACCCACTCCCAGCCGCCGCCGCCACACAGAAACCTCCTCCCGTCCTCTTTGGCCGCGGCCCAGAGTAACCCAGTTTCCTAGCGCGCGCTCGGGGAAACACGCCTTCCTCTGCGCCGCGACCTCGCCTCCGCTCGTCGTCGGGCGACCTGAGGGCGCTGCACCGAGTCATCTCAGCGCCGGCCCCTTCCTGCACCAGGCGACCCGAAGTTCCAAAGCCCTCGGTGAGCTCCTCCTCGCCAAAGCTATGCTTCTATATCTGCCGTTATGCTGCAACCTTCCTGCACCAGCGTGACTCGGTGAGCACAGCGGCTTCCTCATCCGGCCGCGCACGTCTGGCGTACGGCGACGCACGGCCGGGCGGCCCTCCTCGCCCGGGGACCATGTGTCGGACCGCACGTCAGCCTGTTCATGGTCCGGGTTTACGGTTTTGGCCGGTTTTCTAACCCAAGCCGCTTTCTCAGTGATTTGTCTGGGTTGGTTTCTCGGTTTTTGTTGGGTCGGTGCTCTGTTCTCCAAATCACGGAATAAACAAAAACCACGGTACGATGCACGGATGCAGGCAGCCATGGGCGACCGGGGTTTCCTTTCCATCGCCAAGGATTCCCTCCCGCCGGTAAACTGTTGCCGCACAGCCGCGGCAACCGCCGCCGCCTCCCATAGCCGCGGCCCTGTGCTATGTGCTGGCTGAGATCAATCGAGAAAAGGAATTGAATTCGAAGCAAGCAAGCTAGTAGTAGGTAGTAGAGCAGTAGCAACGAGCGATGTCGTCCTCGACGACGGCGGCGCCACTCTTCTTCGCCGGCGGCACACGCCAGCTGCAGCAGGGGCCGACCGATGACGGCGGCGGCGGCGGGTCGTACACGCCGGTGTTCGTGGTGCTGGGAGTGATCGCGGCGCTGCTGGTGATGGTCTGCACCAAGAAGAAGCACCTGTGGCCCCGCCCTGCAGGGACCGCGTCGCCTACTAAGACAACGACATGGAGGGCACTCTCCAGGCGGGTTCGGGCCGCCTCACCACAAGATGGAGGCGTCTGCGCCGGCGCCGGCAGTGGCAGAGGAGACACGGGCGGCCGGTGCCGCCGCCGCCGTGCAACACGCTGCGGCGTGAAGCAGGTTGCCAATGGCAGGTAATCTGATGCCGCCCAGCTCGCCTCGCCCTCCTTGCCGTAGACCGCTGCCGACCTTGCCGAGGAGTGATTTTTTTTTTTTCGTTGTTCCTTTTGTCAGCCGGTTTTTCGGGTAAACCGGCAACCGCTCCAACCCACGTAAGTCTGCTTGGCCGGTTTCCTCTGGGTACGGGTGCGGGCTAGTGTCCGGTTTTACAAACTGGTGAACAGGGTGACCGCACGGCATCTGCCTCGCTGCGTCAAGCACTTCTCGCTCCGTGCGTTCGGTCTAGATCTAGCCGTCGGTGAACCTACTCTTACGCAAGATTGAAGATCCTACCTTTCCTTCGAGTTTGTCCCATATATGCAGCCATGCTGCCCGGCCTCTTCGTGCCGCCCCTTGTTCCTCGTCTGGTTGCGCACAGCTGCAGTCACCGCGAGCCGTGTCGCATAGCCGTTCGTAAGCCGTCCACAGGTCTGGCCCCACACCTTGTCCATGGCCGAAGCCAGCCGCTCCTGAACACCTGCACAACATCGGCTTGGCTTGTGCGAGCACATGCTTTACTCTTTGGCCCCTTGCCGTTCCGCGTAACCGGCAAACCTCCACTCCCTCCTCTGGGCCGTTCCCAGGCCGTTTGGCCCATCATCCACTAAACTGACTCCTCTAACCCTCTCAGCACCAGCACCGGCAGCGTCACGCCCAGTTTGGATTCCGTGGCCCACGGACAAACCACTTCAACCCCATGCTCGTGGCCATCCGCTTTCTTCTTCATAAAACTATCCTTCCTTCAAAAAATTCATAGTCAACCCATCCTAGCTCCAAATATTTTTTTTCCAAGGGACGACAAAAGCTTTACAACAATTTTTATTAGATGATAGAAAGAAAAAAAACAAAGATTTACAACTATTTACATCCCTTCACTTTCAATCACCCAACTCTCTCGACAAAAACTCAACACTACCCACTTTGAGGACCAACATCGGCCTGCCCCCGACGATAGAAAGGGAGGCTACATCACTAAACAAACTAGGACAAACAAAAAGACAACCACTAGTTCTATGTTGTTGTCTCTCCATTTCTTTGATCCATTGCCCTCCCTGTGTTGCATTATATCATCTCTACATTGTCCCGCCACTTGTAAAGGGTTAAGAGATGTATGCTGCAATGTTCTTATGTTTCGTTCCTTCCAGATGTTCCACAAAACTATATGAAGATCTCGTCTACCTGTCTCCTCTGATTACTCTGGACTTTTCTCCTACATCTCCACCAATACTGATGTAATGACCCCCTTGGCTGATTGAATCAAAGGACGATAAGTCCTAGCTCCAAATATTATGAAGCCCATTTCATAATTTTTCCTAAAATCCTAACCTACATACTAGTGTAGTTCTTGTGTTCTTTTGAGTCTTTGTCTTGGTTTTATTCCTTCTTATTGGTGGCCTTCTTAGCATTTTCCGTGCGTAGAGGCGACTCGAGCTTCGGTTGGATCCGTCACCGCACCGGTGGTGATGGATCCCGATCTGCCGATGATCGACATGTGAGGACCCAAACCACTACTTCCTCGACATCGCAGCTTGTCATGGCAACACCTTATCTCAAAGAATCCTATTAGGCATTGCAAGTAGAGTTGCTAGCACTTTACTCATTTGTCAGTATGTGATGCACGCTATCTCCTGAGCATTGATTTGCCTTGATTAAAAAAAATCTTCACCCTGACTACCCCACTTCGTGCTCACCCTTATATATGCATATCGACATAGATATCAAAAGGTCAAAGTTGAGGATGGCATGGATATGGAAGTCCAAGAGAACCTCGGTGTCGTCAATCTTCAATTGCATGACCCTTGCGATCCAACAACATTCAAAGATACGTCCATATGAACTTTTAAAGAGTTTTGTTCGTCGGGACTAGCAATATGTTGCCCAAAAGGGTTTCTGCTAAGAATTCTGACATGATATTAGTCCCGATTGTGAGGTTGTCTAGGGCTTCCATCAAAGTCCCCTTTAACGAACAAGGAATGGTCATGGAAGATGAAAGAATTTGAATTGCTTCGTAAGAATATTTTTCTTCCATTAAACGTTCTCTTGGCGGCTTAGCTCTAGGGAAGACTTTTATTGGTTATGTGGTTTTTGTGCCATGAGAGGTTTGAGGTACTGCCAAAATCCTCAAATTTGATAGCCAACTCTGAAGGATGAATTACTCCTCCCTTTGGTGTTCTAGGTTCGGGTGAGGTCTCATGAGTTAAATCTAAGGATGTCAAATTGTTCCCTTTTGGAGGTGAGGATTCAACTAATGAGGGATCCTCAAAGCTTTACATGCCCTTCCTTCGGAGGGGTTTGGGTTTTCCAACAGGAGAAGCGTGCTTTTCTAGGATGTGATTAATAATTTCCTATGTTCCACCATAGTTTTATGTATGAATAACCCTCCGGTGGTCATGTCAAGGCCTAAGGTATCTATGTCAAGATCCAAATAAGAGATGCAACAACACACTATCGGGTAATGACAATTTAGGTGGCATGTATTAACATTGGAAACCTAGCCGGGATTCACCTCCTTGTTCCGCTTTTGAAATTGAGGAGGATTGCTCATTGGTAGTTTGTTGATACGGGACGTGGGGAAGAATGCAAGACAAAAATGGTTTTTAGTTCTTCCCAATCCCAATTTGCACTTCTTACAACATTATGTATCATTTGTTTCGCCCCTCCCGTGAAGTAGAATGGAAATAATTTCAACTTAAGAATTTCTTATGTCATGCTTGGAACGCTCAAGCGTGAACATATCTCCTTAAAATCTTGATGGGGATTAAAAGGATCTTTGATAACAAACCCTAAGAAGGGTTGTGCCCTAACCATGGCTTTTATATGTAGGTAGAGTTCATAGCTAGATAAGAATTTTGATTTGAAAAGGATGATGGCAAAGTGTGAATGCCCCTTTTTGAGCGAAGGATATAAATTTGAAGTTGGCTCCATGATAGTAATGATAAAAGGAATAATTTTTTTAAAAGATATGAGGACGAACTAGGTTTGAAGAAGATAGCAAGCGCCGTAAAAGCTTGTTGGTATTTCTTAACGGATGCAAAAGAATTCGCAAGCATAGGGAATTACCATTGTAGCCGTCACCCGTGAGTATTCAGGGTATCGCACAAGGAACTAAGGTATTCTCTTCTAGCTAATTCTCTGAAGGACAACACAAGGGTAGAGATGAAAAGGTTGACATTGGATTCATATAGCTCTTAGGTCTTAAGGATAATGATACTCTACTTCTACTTGCTCACTTTAGGCACAGATCAGACCTGGTCAACGAGGTGATGCCGACCTCCGGCTCTACTCAGAGCCGAACATAGGGGAATATGAAGGACGGACAAGGCTATCACCACCTGCCGCTTACCCCACTACCGGAGGCTACAAGGAAAACAAATGTAGCCTCTAGCCTACACACCATGTCTACGTGTTATCGACTACTACTCTAGCATTGTACAGGGTATCTCATCTCTGTCAGGGGCCCTCTACTAGAGCAACAACCACATGGGTACAAACAATGAATCCATAAACAAGTACAGGTAAAGCATAACTAAACAATGTAAAGCTCAATTAATAATGGACATGAGAGATTATAAGAACCACAAACACTTAGTTAGCCAAGATCTCGTTATGGAGCCAAGTTCGTGCCCATAGAGGTACAAGCTCAGGGAGACACTGACAAGTCCGACACTTCCCCGCTTTCTTCCTCACATCTTGCTTTCACAAATCTAGCTACCTACTAGGGCATAACCCTATGGAGTGGTGCTCTTGCTTTGGCGCTCTTTCTCCTTTTTGTGTTGTTGAATGAGAGAGATCCACCCATGCTTATATAGTAGTGAGAGAGGTCGATTTGCTAGTATTTTAGGAAAGTACCCCATGCAACCGCCTCCCCTAGCACTAATGATACCGCCAAGGCGAGGTGGGCCCGAGATGCGCCGATGGCGGTCGCGGCCGCACCACTTGGTGCACCGCACCATGGGTGACCCCACATGCCACCGTCCTTCTCTAATCAGTTATGGGATGGGCCTAGACCATGGCGGCGTGGATACTTCGGCCTAGTTAGCTCGGTGTTTCGACCTTGTTCATGTCTTGCTTGATTGGCGCCTTTTTTGGAAAGTGACTTTCAAGGTAGTTTCAGGTTTCCCCTTGTAAAAACTGCATATTCTACCAAAACTCGTAGAGATGATTAGTTCTAAGCTATATTGTAGAGTTTGGTAACCTTTTTTGTATTACTTTATAAAAATGTTGGGGGAAAGATTTCAGTAGGAACCAGAGTTTAGGGTTGGTGAACAACAAGAAAAGGGGAGGTCATTTGGGGATACTTTTAGGATTCAGTTCAACGATAATGTCAACATTCAGTTACATCCGGCTTAGCACCACTGGCACCCTTCTTCATCTCACATGGGCCGCGCCCCTATAGCCTTACAAGCCAAGCCCAAAACACAAACCGAATCAACCGCTCTTAGTTTCCTTCCCGCCCACTCAGCCATACCTTTGTGAATTGGATTATAGTCCAATAGTAGGACGGTCCAGTGAGACGCTGCCCACCAAGGTTCAATCCTAGTGCTCACACCTTTTCCTGGGATTTTTTTAGGATTTACCGGCATTATGCGTTAAGTGGTAAACGACGTTCCCGTCGACAACGAGGCACCTATGGTGACTTAATTTGGGAATCTCCAGATCTGTCGGGTGCACAGTCGTTCGGAGGTGCTCATGGGGGTAGGATTTGTGCAAGTGTGTTCATAGGGATGAGTGCGTGTGTGTGGCGTTTTTGAGCATCTACATTGTACTATGTAATTCTCAAAAAAAAAAAAAAAAAAAAAAAAAACTCAGCCAGCCTTTCCTTCTAGACAATGAGCAAACACTACGCCTTTCCATCTAGACGATGAGTAGACGATTCTTTTATCACAACCAAAAGCTAATATTTGGCATGTATATGCTGCATACTTGAAATTGCATAATATCAGTAGGAAATATAACACAAATTGAGCATGATTTCATATATTTTAGAATTTGAGAAAAAATTAAATCAGGAGACTAAGATTTAGGGGAACATATCTCGGTGCAAACCACATCTTTGTAAAACCCGTGCAAACCATGCAAAAAAAGTTATCAAATTCACCAAAAAAATTACACATGTAGATGATATGATGGTACACTACCTTGTAAAATATGTTGTCCAAACTCGACATCCTTTGTGAAATATGAAAATAACAAATTTCTAACAAATCATCCGGATAACTTTCTCGGCTTGAAATTTTGTATTTTTTATATCTCACAAACGAAGTCGAGTTTAGACAAGATATTTTACAAGGTCATATATCATCATATCATCTACATGTGTGATTTTTTTTTGATGAATTTAGATGACTTTTTTTGCCGTGGTTTACAGGGGTTTTCACGAAGAGTTTGGTTTGCACCCGATACGTTGCCAAGATTTAGAGACAACTCGAGGTAAGGCGCTAAGAAATTCACAAATTGCTATCCCTATTCCGCAACAAATTAAATCTGAATTTAAATTTACACCACTAGAGAAGCAAGGTAAGATGCAAAAGAGCTTCACTAGACCTTGGGCAAGTGTAGTGGTAGTGTGGAGGAGGTGGTGTGGTGCGGCGCGTAGGCGTCAACATTCGCTCCATATCATGATTTCCCCACAAATCAACTTGCTCGCTTAGGAATTGTTGACACCCAAAAATGGCTTAGACGAAGGCATGGTAAATTTCGAGAGATTGTCAAATTTAGGGCCTTCAAGTAAAATCGACAAAGGAGTCCAATTCACGGCACAAAAAGGCGCCGGACGACGGGACTCACGCCAAGCACGTCCGACGCCAAAGCGACTAACACTCCAGCGGGGGTGGAACAAAGCGCCCGATCTTTGCTCTGCCGCATCCGGCGCCCCTCTACGTGGCGCCCGGCACGAGGGCCATTGGCGGGCTTCTGCGGAGTGCGTAAAGAGATCGTGTCCGAACCGATTCAATTCTATATCGGTTTTTGGCAGGTCCTGGTGCTTGGAAATGCATCTAAGATGGTTCTTAAGGGGATAAGACCACCCCCCTCCATATAATGAGAGGTTCATGGCCGATTTGATCTCATCTACATCCAATCATCAAAAACAAACCCTACTTCTACTTTTATCTCTTTCAAACCCTAGTTTCTTTGTTGGACGATGTTCTTGACGAATTTTCGCCGGCGTTATAGGTGGCCTTGCTGATCCTAGAAGACCCTTCGTGTGCGCTCCTCCCGACGGATCCTTCCGGAGGGCATTCTCAAGTCCATTTCAGCCGAGATCGAGCTCTACATCACCTTTACCGCTCTCTAGATCGGTTTGAGTGGTCAAGCTCAGGTTGATCACAACCTCGTGGGCGTCGAAGTCCCTCCCGGTGTGTTGGTGCAAACCCTAATTCGTGTCAACAGGAATCACAGAGAAATTTCTGACGGTTGCAGCTGATTGACCTCCAAAAATCTCAATTGTACTCGAGAACATTTGCAAGATGGTTCATGGAATGCGGAAAATGAGCCAATCATATCTTATCCTAGATTGTTATAGTCCGGGATGGAGGTACAAGAAGGGGATCGGATTTTTTGGAAGAATATACGAGGGGATTAAATTGTATTCTTATTTGTTACATGAGTCCTTGATTCTTTTCTCTCTCCAAGTCTCTCTTTAATAATACAACAAAATTGAAGTCTCTCTTTAATAATACAACAAAATTGGTTAAAGCACGTGAGTAGCACTCAGCGGAGACCTAGGTTCAACTCTCCGTGAAAAATGAATTTAAACATGTCTGCATTATTAACAAAAATAGGCTGAGGTTTCACATGCAAGTCTCTCTTTAATACAACCTTGTCAAGCCGATACTCCGCAGCGCAGCTGCTTGCGCGGCCTACTTAGGCCAGTCTCAATGGGGGTTTCACGGACGTTTCATACACATTAAATAGGGTGGCACATCAGCCGGAATTCACTTTTTTGCTTGAAACTATGAAGATAGAGAAGAGAAAAGTTTCACCATGGTGAAACTCTTGAGCGTTGTTTCCTAGGTATTGGAAACAGTGTGAAATCCCCATTGAGAGAGAAATAGAGTTTTATCATGGACTCCCATGCATGGAAGAGTAAAGATGAGTGGGTATAGAGAGAGAGAGATTGTGGGACCTGTGAGGCTATGAAACTGTACATTGAGAGAGACATCTATTTTATGTCAAAGTTTCATATCTTAGAAACCGGGAGGTGAAACGCTCCATTGAGACTCGCTTAACAGGTAGTATCCTGATGGCTGATTCCATGTAATTAATGTGTACTCTCTAGTCCCTCTTTTTTTTCAAGATGGCACTAATCACGAGCTTCGGCTTTGCAGTCCCAATGGTTGTATTCGCCATAGCGATGATGCTGCAGTTGTTGCAGCTTCTAGCAGCGGCACCGGTGCTGCATTCAGACACATCAGTAGCCTCGCCGCCACAAAGCAGCAGCGGCAGGCAATGCGGCAACATAAGCTTGCCGTACCCGTTCGGCGTCGCCGCCGAGAGACACCGGGATGGCTTCAAGGTCGTCTGTAACGAGACGTATGATCCTCCGAAGCTCTTCCTCGGCAACACAGGGATTGAGGTGCTGGAAATAAGCCTTCAAGGCACTATACATATTGATGGTGGCATCGTCAGCATAACCGACGACATGACATCCTTGGAGTGGACGGTGCCCCTCAACTCCAGCTTTCTATACGGTGTCTGGACGCAACCAGGTTGCCGTTTTGGGGTGTGGTATTTATATGTTATGGATGATCCCTGATGAGGGAGACGGAACATCCACCATGTGTTCTTCCAGTTGCGCAGCCGGCCATCCTGCTATAGCCACCAATGGCACGTGCTCGGAAGTCGGTTGTTGCGCTACTCCAGGCTTGTTTGGTGACTATAATACGTTTAGCATTAGTTTCAGCACGACCGGAGAAAGCTATACAAATAGTTCGACCTTGATCGTGGTCGACAGAGAATGGTGGAGTAAGCAAGAGAACGTCATGGCGATGCAGAAGGCCGTCTCGTCGCACTCCTCCGTCCTCGGTGCCTCTGGAGTGTGGCACACCGTACCAGGGATTCAAGTCAGGACGGTGGTCAACTGGGTGTTCAGTAACTCTTCGTGCGCTCGAGGTAACAATACCAGTGACTACGGTTGCCTCAGCAACAACAGCGAGTGCCATGACGCTGACCTTACATCGTCAGGCGGTTACAACTGTGTGTGCCAGCACGGGTTCCATGGTAACCCTTACATACGAGGTGGATGCCAAGGTAAGGAACAACTAGATATTATATATATATGTTGTGTAGCTAGGCCTATTTGCATGGCGCGCGCCGGCACTGCTCCCTGGCGTCCGATTTCCGGCGCCTGGGGCCAGGATAGCTGCTGGCGGGCAGCTGGCCTGTGGGAGGGCGTCAAGCAAACACAGCCTTACGTACTGCCTCAATGAGTCAAATATGTTCAACTAGTATTCCTACTCTCTTTCAACATTTAATTTGTTAATTTCATGCAATCTTGGTACTGCGCCAGCAGTCCAAAATCCTAATAGTGTTGTTGATTTATTTGTTCGGTTTTACTTATATATTACTCCGCACATAAATGACTAATAAGGACTTTTGTCAGCAACTTAGATATTATGGCTAAAACATTCATAACAACCGGATTTCATGTTTTTCAAAATAAACTGTTTTCCTAAACTAAAGTACCACACTATCATTCACAGTCAATTTCCCAATACTAATAAAATTCTACATGTATTTAAGATATTTTTGTCACATTTGATTGCCTGCAGGGACTAGAAGCCATGCTAGGACAATAGTATATCTTATTTTGGAATGCACAACTTGGTCAAAATTGCCAATTCAAAAGTAATGGAGAATCTACTTGTCCCCTAATGTGTAGATATCGATGAGTGTACAAGTCCTGGAGAATACTCATGCTTTGGCCAATGCATTAATTTGGTTGGATCATACAACTGTACCTGCCCGCCTGGCACCTCAGGCGACCCTCGTAAACTGAACGGATGTTCTTCAACATCAACAACCAAAAGGAAATTTCCAGGTAACAAGCAGTTTGTTCTTCATGGCATGCATTATGTATCTAGGCAGATTACACAAGCAATTGTGAGTAGCGATCATGCATTCTAATCAAACAAATTTTAGGACTACCAATCACCAGCCTGCCTACTCAGGATTTCTCTACAAATTATCTGTATTGGTTTTAGTTATTGAAATATCATTCTAATATCTTGCAGGACTTCTTGTCGTGATAGCAATCTGCAGTGGCATAGCTGTAGCAATAATATTATTCACTGCTGTATTTGTAAGACGAAACCTCAGAGTTTGGAAAGCTAGGAAGTCAAGAGAATTCTTCTTCAGGCAAAACCGAGGATTGTTGCTGCAACGGCTTGTGGACAATGACATTGCCGAAAGGATGATATTTACCTTGGAAGAGCTTGAGAGGGCAACAAATAACTTTGATGAGGCTCGAAAACTTGGAGGTGGAGGCCACGGCACCGTCTACAAAGGCATTTTGTCCGATCAACGTGTTGTTGCCATCAAGAAGTCTAAAATTGTCGTTAAGAGAGAGATCGATGATTTCATCAATGAAGTTGCTATCCTATCTCAGGTAAACCATAGAAATGTGGTAAAACTTTTTGGATGTTGTCTAGAAACTGAAGTTCCATTGTTGGTTTACGAGTTCATTTCAAATGGAACTTTGTCCGATCATCTTCATGTTGCTACTCCGCTGTCATTGCCATGGAAAGAGCGAGTAAGAGTAGCCCTTGAAATTGCACGATCCCTTGCCTATCTTCATTCTGCGGCTACGATATCAATAGTACATCGAGACATAAAATCTAGCAATATACTACTTGATGAACGACTCATAGCAAAGGTATCAGACTTTGGAGCATCTCGGGATATCCCCATTGATCAGACAGGAGTGAACACTGCTGTTCAAGGCACTTTTGGATATTTAGATCCAGAGTACTACCACACATGGAGACTTACTGAGAAAAGTGATGTATATAGCTTTGGTGTAATACTTGTTGAGCTATTAACAAGAAAGAAGCCATTTGACCGGATGGCATCACCAGGAGCCAGTTTAACTGCAGAATTCATCTTGCTAGTGAACCAAGACAAACTCTCCGAGATACTAGACCTGCAAGTCATTGAGGAAGGGGGAGAACAGGCCAAAGAAGTTGCAGAAATTGCAGTGATGTGCTTAGGCTTACATGGTGAAGATAGACCCACAATGAGACAAGTAGAGACAAGACTTGAAGCATTACTAATTGAGGTCCATGGTCATGAAAACATAGTGGAAACTGATGGGCTCATTAATGATCAACACGACAATGCCAATGCTAGAGATAACATAAGCAGGAGATGCAGTATGGAGGAGGAGTTCTTGTGTTCAATGAGTTTGCCTCGCTAACATATATAGTGCTTATCCGAAAACATATTCTTCATGTTGTTACGCGGTGAATTGCCCTAAAAAAAAAATTGGGCCCGTATGTTATGTCTGGTTTTTATGATTACATTTTTCTGTAAGTTTCAGATGACTTAAGTAACCTTGTGTTGCGTATTATCCTTGTGTCATACCATACCATTTATCCTTGTCAATCACAGATGAATGTGAAATAAAGAACGTTGTCAACCAAAGAATGAAACTGCTTGTAACTTGTAATTTACCTTCTTTTCACAGTTTTTTTTACTTAATTTTTTGGACAACGGAAAAAAAAAGTATATCTTCAGCATGTTCTTCTAAAGAGACATCAGTCCACATTTATTATAAATTTATTGCAACTGCTAACATTTGGTGAAAAGAAAACCAAACAAAGGACAGTTCCACACATTATTGATGAATTTTTTGAAAAAGAAAGCAGGGGAGCACCCTACCTATATTTTTCATTTTCAAATATAAGAGGAAGGTTTACATAACAAACACAACAACCAGCAACACTACAGCTAAGGGCTAGGCTAACAGGAGGACTGCCAAAGCTAACAAAAGAAACACCTGAACTAAAAGCTAACCAAAAGGAAAAGAAGCTAAAGAGACTGGGCCTAGGGAGAGGAAACTCTGAAGCAAAAACAAAAGGAAGCGGGGAGGAGGAGACCAGGTACAAGGCTATAAAGCCCAAAAGAAGAAAAAACAGAAAGCTATCAAGAGAACTGTTGTAGCCATTATTGATGAATTCGATCTTTATACATATAAAAAGATCATAATCTAGTATTTTTTTTCCTAAATAAAGATGAAATACTTGAAACATGCACTTAAAATATGTGTATAGCCTTAATAACATATGCAAAATCCAGATAAAATTTTAAAGCATACAAATGAAACACTTAAACATAAGTTTGAAATAATTGATAAAAACACATGAAACGTACACTTGAAATATGTGTGTATGTGTAGCCATAGATAGATAATTTGGGTGAGGATTGTTGCAGGTGGCTGAAGAGAGAGTATATTTTTGGTAGGGACAGGGTGCATGCATGGCATGCGCGAGGCGATGGGAGAAGGCGAGCGCGCGTGCGGCGAAACCGGCGGTCTAGACAAACACGAGAACGGGTGGAGGCTAGTTGACGTGAGCCAGCCTCATGTATGTGGGTGGTGGACAGGACACAACCTTCGCGATCGTAGCCGCATGGAAAGCAACTCTAAAATAAAAATAAAAAACTTCAGAATCGTAGAAAAGCTATAGCAGCATCATTAATACTCCGTCCTGGGCTCGGTGGCCTGGCTGGGCCGGCCCATGCGGGGTGGAGGTGAGGCCGTGGGCCGAGGGAGAGGAGAAGGGAGGAAGTGAGCCCATGGCTCTTTCTCATTTTCTATTTCCTTTTCCTTTTTCCCTTTTCTTATTTCTCCTTTCTTTTTCTTCCTTCCCTTTTTATCCCATGTATACTTATACACATAAGTAAATTGTGAGCACATATATATTCCCATGGCCTTGAGAATAATTGTACACTTGCACATACATATACATATATTAGTACACATGTCCCGCTCGTAAACTTATTTTCCTAGAAAAATGTTAATTTTGCTCATGCATGCATTTCCATAATTCAAAATCCAGATTATGCGTTTCTGCTATTGCCACCATAAGTTTAAAGCAAGCAAACAAATGAAGCCTATTTCTATATGGTGGATTTTTAATGCAAGGTTTTAAAAAACAGGGTTTGGTTTTGCGAAAAGTAAACCAAGTTCCACTTGTATTTGAAAAAGTTCAAATTTTTAGTGATTTTTAAAATGATGCAAAAACACGGGTGTTACATTAGAAGATACTTGAGGACCACCACCTGCGGCGGATAGCCCTCGACGTCACTATCGGGCACCGCGGCTCCGACTTGGGACGTTGGAAGATCGCTTCGCTCGCCGACGCCGCTTCTACCTCCCAGCCACCTCTCGCCATCGCCGGACCTGTTGGACGCTCTCCTTCGGGGGGATTCGCCAAACCAACTACCTCGCCCCTTGGTGCCTACACAACTCCCCCCGATGACGGCAGCTCCAACAGCCATCCTACTCGGGCGGAGTGTGGCCAAGGCGCCACCATGTGGGACCAGGACACATGGTCTTCCTCGACAACATGGACCGTCAATTCTTTTAGTATCGACAACGTCTACATCAACTACAACGCCGACAAGGAGGCACACCAGCTCGCCTTGCATGTTCGACGTTGGCTCCTTCATGTACGGTATGATGCTTAACCTTGCGGCTTCTCCACCAACACGACGTGATGTCACTATCTAGCGCCTCATGCCCGTCTTCATCACACCACCTCCCCACGACTGCTTTATGTTCCTGGAGAGCGCCCCTCGAGACATGCTCGATCAGCATCTGGAAGCGGGAATTCCAAGGGAGCTTCTTTCGCCGCCGCCGAGAGACAAAGAACTTCACAAGGGCGAGCAAAGGCACCATTACATCTACCACGGCTACATCGGTAATCTTAACTACTTCATGGAGTTTACACCGATCCGCACCAGGGAGAACATGATTCTCGCCAATCCAGTGCATGGAAGATTGGTTCTACAGCGTTGACCTCATCATTCCGGGTATCCCGATCTTGCTCGGTGTCACGAGAATGGACTTTTATCCAAAGACGAGGACCGCGTTGGTCGGAGAAGGGGGAGATGTCACACCCCAGCGATGGGGCCTAGAGGGGCCGGCCCTAGGGGACCTCGGCGGGGGGCCCCCCGGGCCCGGCATCGCGGCCTCCCCCCCGCCGCCCTCCCGCAGATTTTTCGGAAACTAGTATCGAGTTCGGTTAGGATAATTTAGGACTTTTGGTGTGAAGGACATATTTCCAATCTATAAGGAAGTCTTCTATTAGGATAATAATAAAGATTTGCTTCTAAAAGGTATTCCAGTTCTATAAGGAAATATTTAAAGATTGCTTGAGATACAAGTCTCATATGAGGGCTATATAAGTAAAGGGGGTCTGTAATCTCTTGGGGACAAGCAATAAAGAATATTTTCCCCTCTCTAACCCTGGCGCGCCCCCTCTCCTCCCACGCGCATTCCGCCCCCGCCCGGCGCGCCGACCGTTGTCGCCGCCGCCTCCCGCCGCGGCTGTGACAAATATATGATAATTCGCTTACAAATGCTTGTTGTAGATGCAATCTGAAGAGCATAGTTCTCCAACTTGCGCACCAATTTGGACACGATCCGGAGAGGTGATTCCAACAGAAACCGATGCGAGCCCAAGAAGTTGAATTATTGATCACACACCAATATTCACAAATCCATGAGGATCCGGCAACACCCATTAGGGGTTTTCACGAGCAGCGGCTCGACGGGAATAACTCCACAATAAAATTCAACCCAACCTTATGGGCACGCATGCCCTAGGCTTATATGGCACGCAGGCCGCCTTGGACTCTAAATAGTGCACACAGGCATCTGGTTTATTGGACTTCGACAATGACTGGACTAGGCCTAATAAAACTCACGTACAAAAATTAATTCAGGCCTGTTGACTATATAAGCCCAAATCGTATCCATAAACATATAATAAAATAAACGGCAAAAATGCAAATCCACACACGTCCAGCAATATGAACCTCCGTAGCACTTGCATGCAGCAAATTGGGTCCCAATAATAGTTCAAGTGA
Organism: Hyparrhenia diplandra; assembly: GCA_015847255.1. Lineage (NCBI taxonomy): Eukaryota > Viridiplantae > Streptophyta > Magnoliopsida > Poales > Poaceae > Hyparrhenia > Hyparrhenia diplandra. Next base: position 22,947 of record JADLZK010007816.1, read on the forward strand.
CGTCGATATGAACGCAAAGCTTTCTATCATCTTATTTCTCGAATGTTGCACCCTTAAAGATAATCATCGAAGAAAGTCAGAAGAAAATGCTCCAAATTTTAAGAAAGATGGATGTCTCATATTTTTAGCAGATAAATCATCTGAAACATTATGTACAGAACCATGGGCTCATCAGCCCCCGTGGTGGCGTTTACATCAGGTGAGATTACAACAGATCAAGAGATCTTTCAGTACAAATAAACTTAGCTAACAAGTACTTCAACTAATCTATCGAACTAGCATATCCGGCTATACAGATACATAGTACCGGGACAGATACAAAGTACCTGGACATATGACGAACCATATCACTTAACAGGGGCCTCAGATTAGAGACAAAAATAATTCTCGTTGCATTTCTTTTCTCGTCCTCCAGGACAAACTGACATTTGGTGGTCAATGATGATGCGTACGTGACCTCTGCTTACTAATTAAGGCCAGGGCTCCACACGTCTACCAATGGTTATACTCGCCAGGTCAAAATGGTTCATTTATGTTCCTCTACCTCGTGATGACCTCGATAGCCTTGCCAGTTTGCTTCAAGACGTTGTCTATGTGAAAGTGCCATAGCTATCATCATTTAGTAGTTTGCTCGTTCGTACCTGCAAAATAAAAAGCAGGGTATTGTTGTTTCAACAGGTGCTTCTCCAGATCGCATCAACAGGTAATACCCTGATTCCATGTAATTAATATGTACTCTAGTATTTCTTTCTTTTTCCCTACACAGATAGCATTTTGTATTGTAATCAGGAGCTTTTTCAGCTTTGCAGCCCCGAGCAAGAATGGCTGTCTTCGCCATAGCGACCCTGCAGTTGTTGCAGCTTCTAGCAGCCGCACCTGTGCTGCTTTCAGACACATCAGCAGCCTTGCCGCCACAAAGCAGCAGCGGCAGCCGATGTGGTAACATAAGCTTGCCGTACCCATTCGGCGTCGCCACCGGGAGCTACCGGGAAGGCTTCAAGCTCATCTGCAACGAGACGTATGATCCCCCGAAGCTGTTCCTAGGCAACACAGGAGTTGAGGTGCTGGAAATAAGCCTCCAAGACGGTACTATGCGTATTGACGGTGGCATCCTCAGCGTGGACATGGTTCACCAAACCAGCATAACATACCGGGATTGGACGGTGCCCCTCAACGGCAGCCTCTATACGGTGTCTAGTTCCAACAAGGTTGCCGTTTTGGGGTGCGGTTTTGTTATCATGTATATGATTCCAAATGTAAATGGAGGAGAGGGAACATTCGCCACCTGTGCTTCCAGTTGCACAGCCGGCGGCCATCCTGCTGCAATAGCCACAGACGGCACGTGCTCTGACCCAGGAGTGGGTTGCTGCTCTACAAACTTGCTTAGTTACTACAATAAGTTCAGCTTTACTTTCAACATGCACGGCAAAGTAAGATATACAAACATCTCGACTGTGGTGGTGGTCGATCCAGAATGGTGGAGCAAGCAAGAGAACATCATGGCGGTGCAGAAGGCGGTCACGTCGCACTCCTCCGGCCTTGGCGGCGCCGCCTCTGGAGTACGGCACACCGTACCATGGATTCAAGTCAGGACGCTGGTGAACTGGGTGTTCAGTAACTCCTCGTGCGCTCGAGCTAAGAATACCAGTGACTACGGTTGCCTCAGCAACAACAGCGAGTGCCATGACGCTGAACTTACATCGTCAGGCGGTTACAACTGTGTGTGCCAGCACGGGTTCCATGGTAACCCTTACATACGAGATGGATGCCAAGGTAAGGAACAACCACACTGCATCAATGTTCAAGTAGTATTCCAGTATTTAAGTTGTTCATTCATACAATGTTACTCTTCCAGTATTTAAGTTGTTAATTCATACAATGTTGGTACTGCACCAGATGTCCAAAATCGTAATACTGCTGTTCATTTATTTCTTTGGTTTTACTTTTATCTTACTCCGCACATATAAAAGAATTGTGAATTTTTTCACTAACTTATGACTAATTAAAACTTTCATAATAACCGGATTTCATGTTTTTTTTTTCCAAATAAACTAATTTCCTAAACTAAAGTACCACTGTCAGTCGTAATCAATTTCCCAATATTAAGAAATATTGTACCTGTATTTAAGGAATTTTTGTCATATTTCATTGCCTAGGAACCCGTGCACAATACAATACAATACAATATACAATATACTTATATCTTATTTTGGAATGAACACAACTTGGTCAAAATTATTGCCAATTAATAAAAGCAATGGAGAATATACTTGTCCTCTGAAAGAATATACTTACCTACTTATATCTTATTTTGGAATGCACACGACTTGGTCAAAATTATTGCCAATTAATAAAAGCAATGGAGAATATACTTGTCCTCTGAAAGAATATACTTACCTACCGCTCACTGAATGCAGATATCAATGAGTGTACAAGTACAGGAGCTTGCTTTGGCCAATGTATTAATTTGGCTGGATCGCACATTTGTACCTGCCCAGATGGTACCTCAGGTGACCCTCGTAAACCAAATGGATGTTCTTCAACAACAACAACAACGACCACCAAAAGGAAATTTCCAGGTAACAAGCAGTTTGTTCTTCATGCCATCATAATAATTATTTATATGTATTTAGACAGATTACACAAGCAATTGCGAGTATCGATTATGCATTATATTCAAACATAAAAATATAACTGTTTAATCACCAGCCCTGACTACTGATGATGGATCAACAAATTATCTGTGTTCATTTTAATAATTATAATATCATTCTAATATATATCTTTCAGGACTTCTTGTCGCGATAGCAATCTGCAGTGGAATAACTGTAGGGACAATAATGTTCACTGCTGTATTTGTAAGACGAAAGCTCAGAGTTTGGAAAGCATGGAAGTCAAGAGAATTCTTCTTCAGGCAAAACCGAGGACTATTGCTGCAGCGGCTTGTGGACAAGGACATTGTTGAAAGGATGATCTTTACCTTAGAAGAGCTCGAGAGGGCAACAAATAACTTCGATGAGGCTCGAAAACTTGGAGATGGAGGCCATGGCACCGTCTACAAAGGCATTTTGTCCGATCAACGTGTTGTTGCCATTAAGAAGTCTAAAATCGTCGTTAAGAGAGAGATCAATGATTTCATCAATGAGGTTGCCATCCTATCTCAGGTAAACCATAGAAATGTGGTAAAGCTTTATGGCTGTTGTCTAGAGACTCAAGTTCCATTGTTGGTTTACGAGTTCATTTCAAATGGAACCCTTTCTAATCATCTTCATGTTTCTACTCCACTATCATTGCCATGGAAAGAGCGGGTAAGAGTAGCCCTTGAAATATCACGATCTCTTGCTTATCTTCATTCTGCGGCTACGATGTCAATAGTACATCGAGATATAAAATCTAGCAATATATTACTTGATGAATGACTTATAGCAAAGGTATCAGACTTTGGAGCCTCTCGGGATATCCCCATTGATCAAACAGGAGTGGACACTGCTATTCAGGGAACTTTTGGATATTTAGATCCAGAGTACTACCAAACATGGAGACTCACTGAGAAAAGTGATGTTTATAGCTTTGGAGTAGTACTTGTTGAGCTATTAACAAGAAAGAAGCCATTTGACCGCATGGCATCACCAGGAGCCAGTCTAACTGCAGAATTCATCTTGCTAGTGAGCAAAGACAAACTCTCTGAGATACTAGACCCGCAGGTTACTGAGGAAGGGGGACAAAAGGCCAAAGAAGTTGCAGCGATTGCAGTGATGTGCTTAAGCTTACATGGTGAAGATAGACCCACAATGAGACAAGTAGAGACAAGACTTGAAGCGTTGCTAACTGAGGTCCATGGTCATGAAAACATAGCGGAAGCTGATGCGCTCATCTTAAATGATCATCTGACTAATGGCAATGCTAGAGATAACATAAGCAGGAGATGCAGTATGGAGGAGGAGTTCTTGTGTTCAATGAGTTTGCCTCGCTAACATTTATAGTGCTTATCCTAAAACATATTCTTCATGTTGCTACCCGGTGTATTGCGCTAAGAAAATTGGGCCCGTATGTTATGTCTGGTTTATTTGATTACATTTTTTCTGTTAATTTCAGAGCACTTAAGTAAGCTTGTGTTGCGTATTATCCTTGTATTTGTCATACCAGTTATCCTTGTCAATCGCAGTTGAATGTGAAATAAAGAACGTTGTGGACAAAAGAATTATATTGTACTTGTAATTTTTTTACATTTACTTGTTTTCATAGTTTTGTTACTTAATTATTTTAGAAAACAGAAAAAGGTATATCTTCAGCACGTTCTTCTAAAGAGACATCAGTCCACATTTATTGTAAATTTGTAGCAACTACTGACATTTGGTGAAAAGATTAGCAAACAACGGACAGTTCCACACATTATTGATGAATTCTATCTTTATATATAATAAAAAAAGATCATAATCTAATTTTTTTTTCCTAACTGAAGATGCAAATATAGACTTTCATCTGCTGTAGTACAATGTGTTGATGACACATTTAGAATAAATGAAGGTAGTGCCAAACAACTATTCTTCCTGAAAGAAAAAAAAAAAATCATAATCTGATATTTGAAGATTATTACATATTTTAAGGGTTATTGTGTCACTAAATATATCAGGTTTTATAGTTGAGGGATTATATTGCCAACCCTTGATATGTTACTATGTTATTACTTCCAAATTTAACTTTGACTTTCTAGGTTCATTCATTTAGTTATGTATCTAGACATATTATTGTATCTAGATACATAACTAAATGGATAAACCTAGAAAGTCAAAGTGACTTATAATTTGGGGACATCGGTCATGGTGGTCGGACATCCGATGGGATAGGATTCCATCGGACCCCCCGTTTCCACACGCCAGCACAATCCGTCGGGCTGCCCCCACCCGATGCTAGAGTAATTGTATCGGACGCTCACCCGCACACCTCTGCACACCTGTCCAGGCTCCACACGCCTGTTTCACATGCATAGGCCTGCCACGCATGCACCGAATATGCTCCTACCGCACCAGCGCACTCGGGCCACATGTTGCACTCCATGTGCCTGCTCCTGTAGGTGAGCACCACAAAAGTCTGCTTCCCCGGACCGATCGCCTGTGACCGAGGTGAATCGTGTCCATATGCACTCACTCCCAACGCCTGATAATATTGTAACATGAATCACATCTAAAACAGGTGAAACATTTGCAACAAAACATATGAAACATTTTGAATAGATGGTGCAACGTACATGTGTGTATGACCATTCAAACATGTGCAACATCTAGACTTGCATCATGGGTCTGAAATAGATAAAGCATTTCAAAAAAACTCCTGTAATATGTCTCTAAAACAATTAAAACATGTGCAACATCTAGATAGAAAACTTGCAGCATGCAACAAGAATAGATGAGACATTTCAAAAAAAAAATGGTAGAACCATGCCTCTCGAAACACTTAAAACATCCACCACATCTTCGATCTATTCAGCCTCTGAAACACATAAACATCTGCAACATCTTCGATATATTCAGCCTCTAAAACACTTAAACATCAGCAACATCTACGATCTATTCTTGTAGCATCTACGAAACACAATTGCAGCATACTACTGAATCTGAAATATGTGAAACACCTCTGGAACACATGAAAGAAAACATTTCAACGTAGAAGGGAGGGAAGCCTGGGCCGGTCGATTCCGGTCGATGGGGTGGGAGCAGGTAGCTACGGCTACGCACGAGCGCCACTAGCACCAGCATCAGCAGTGCACGCGAGCACCACCGCCACCGGTATCGGGCTCAACTCAGCAGCGACGCTGGCGGATGGGGGCGGGGAGCACCATGTCTGCCAAGGTAAGAGAGGACACCACCGGGGTGTTGGGAGGGTGCCGCGTCGGGTAGAGAGTGTCACAGTCTCCCCTGCAACATCGCCGCCACACGAGCTCCATGGGTCTTATTGGGGTGGGGATAGGGTCACTGGATCTGCAGAAGTTGGGGGTTCCCGGTGGGTGAGTACGCTGGGTTGGGGGAGGGGCATCGCCGGGGTGGATGGACAACGCCGCCAAAGTGGGGGGAAGGAGCTGCTGAGGTGGGAGAGGGCACATGCTGCGGTGTTTGAGGGTGCTCCCGCTAGGTAGGGACTGAGGAAGCCATAGCCGCGGTTCGTGGTGGGGGAATGCACGACACAGAAGGGATAAGACTGTGGGAGGAGTAAGCAAGGGATAAGATTTTTTTAATAAATATGCAGGTGGGGTAAAGTGTCGTCCGATTGATGTGGGTGGTGGGTCGGTGGCGTGCAAGCCCACGAAGCCACGTGGCCCATGGGGATGGGACGTTTGGTGGAGAGCATCTACTTCCGAACACGACGCATGCCCCCAACTAATTGATTAGTGATACTGGGTCTTTTGAAAAATTCGAATTTCAAATTTGAATGTCTTTTCCATGAGAGCATTATCGTATAACCGTATAGGACTGGCCTGCGCGCCGCGATTGGATGGGCAAGTTAATTAAAACTAACCCAGACGTGGGAAGTGAGATGTATACAACGTGATGCATGCCCGGTGTGACGTGACCAGCTTTGTGATGCGCCACGGGATGCAGCAGTGTAGTCTGGCAACAGCATGACATGGGTCTAGCAACCGTGGGCATCGAGCTCCATACGTGTGTCTATGTTGCAGCATGGAGTACTTTCTCAATTTATAGAAAATACATGTAATATTTATATCTTTAAATATGTTATTAAAAAAATTAGATTCAAATATCTTTCTAATTGTAGCAATTGTGTACCGTAAATATTGATATTTTTTAATTATAATTAATCAAAGATGTTTATGGGAAAGCGCTAGCGACTGTTATGTATGGGACCGATGGCGTACTATTTTATCCGACTCCTCCTTCATCTAATCTCTAGGACTGCCCCTCGAGCAGCCGCTGATCGCGCCCCCGCCCCGCCCCTCGGCGCGGCGCCGCACGGTTAGCGACGACTAGATCCTGAGGCGCAGTGATCGCCCGGCGCGAAATGTCAGGCTGCCACTTTAGTGGGTCCTTAACCTTGCAGATTTGCGCCAGGATCACGCGATAAATCACTACCGGAGACGGCTTCATTGCCGGCGGCCGCACGGCGCCGGCAAAGCCCCGATTATGCTCGGCGAAGGGTTTGCCGACCGCCGCCGCTCGACAAACGACGCTTCGGCGAATTTTCACATGGCAAAGGGTCTTTGCCAAGTGCCTTTTCCAGCGCCCTTAAAACGCTTCGGCAAAGAGTTACACTCGGAAAAATAAAAACTATAAAAAACCAAAAATAATAGCAAATTTTTTTTAAAGGACGGCTCACTCAACCGAGCTCGCCATCCTCATCAACCAACCATTTTTTCTGCTTTTTTTTTCATCAATTTTCACAAATGTGCGAGAGGTTGGATTCAAACCCACACCCTCTTGTTGAGCACCCTCCCTCCTCTACCACCGCACTAGTTGTTCTTTTGTGCATAGGAATGGTTTCGATTATTCGAATATTTTATTAATCCGAGTGTAAATTGCCTATTTGAGGCTCTAAATGAATTCATATAAAAAAGTTGCTAACTATAAAATTTCGTAACTTTTCGAGATCTACAATTTTGACATAGGAAGTTTTTTTTGTCCGAGGTCGTTTGCAAAATTTGAGTTTCAAATTTGAGAGATTCAGCGTAATTTTGCACAATAAGATGAATTCAAATCAAAAGTCAAGTCAACTACAAAGATTCATAACTTTTTGAGATCTCCACACTTTTCATTTAGGAAGTTTTTTCATTTGAGGTCATTTGAAAAATTTGAATTTCAAATTCAAGACATTCAAATTTGAAATTCGAATTTTTCAAAAGACCTCTCATGGAAAAAACTTTCTAAAAAAAAAAAGTGTAGATCTCGAAAAGTTATGAAACTTTGTAGTTGATAACTTTTGATTTGAATTCGCGTTTAGGGACTCAAACTGATATGAAAAACCGATTTGCTAAAGCGCCACAAAAGGCACTTCGGCAAAGAGGGTATTTTGCAGAGTGCCTTATTTTCAAAGATCTTGGTCTTTGCGAAGCGTCTTTGTAGGGCTTCGGCAACATAATTTTATTTTTAGATTTTTGTGCCCAAGTTTTTTGTGAGACCTTATTACTGTGTACTGTAACAACATGTTGAAATTTTGAATTTTTTTGACACTTGTTGCTATTTTCTAAAACTCTATCTCTTTTATTTGAATTCTTCTTCATAACTCAAATTTGAGCTGCAAGTCATTCGAATATGTGGCAAGATTGAATGGAAAAATGATATTTCGTGTTATTATTGATTCTAATGTGAGACCTCATCTAGGGTTAACACATGAAATATCATCGTCTTGTTCACGAAAACACGGATCGTTTACTTCTTGGATGCATTGTTTTTAAATTAAAAAAAAAGCAAACCAAGTTGAAAAATCATGAAACTTCGTCGAGTTGTCGTTATATCATATGTGTAGGCTATGATAAAAATTTGAGAAGGTTTAGATTACACGGTTCAATATACGATTGCAAAAACCCTAACATCTCCACGTGTTATATTAGAGCAAGTATGGGAGATGTCTTGGTCGGGCTACAGTCGTAATTGAAACCGTGCACGAAACCTTCTCAAATTTTTATCATAGTCTACACATATGATATAACGACAACTCGACGAAGTTTCATGATTTTCAACTTCATTTGCTTTTTTTTTAGAATTTAAAAACAAAGCATCCGCAAGTAAATGGTCATGTTTCGTGAACAAGACGATGATATTTCATGTGTTAGCCCCGAATGAGGTCTCACATTAGACTCAATAACACGTATATCATTTTTCCATCCAATTTTTCCACTTATTCGAATGACTTGCGTTCATTGAGTTTCAAAAAATAATTCGAATAAAAGAGATAAAGTTTTAAAAAATAGCAAAAAGTGTCAAAAATTTCAAAATTTCAACATGTTACAAGTAATCAGAACAAGGTCTCGTAAAAAATTGGGCGAAAAATCCAAAAAATTATGTTTGCCGAGCGCCGCAAAGACGCCGCAAAGAGCCTCTTTGTCGAGCATAAGGATGGGGCGCTTGGCAAAGTCAAGCAATTTGCCGAGCGCTATAGTTCACGGCGGCCGGGCGCCGCAAATAGCCTCTTTGCCGAGAGCCGTGGTTCACCGAGCGCCTACCTCGCGGCGTCGGCAGCAAACACTAGTAACGAATTGATTTCGCATGATGGTGCAAAATCTTTTCCGTGGCGGGCACCCAATTTGCTCGCCACGGAAAATAAAAATCGATGGGCAAACTAGTTGCCCACCACGTAAAAATCGATTTTCCGTGGGAGCAACATAAGAACGCCCGCCATGGAAAATCGACATTAACCGTGGCGGGTATATTAGAATGCCCGCCATGGTAAATCAATTAATCGTGGCGGGACGTTGTATAAGGCCCGTCACCGTTAATACACCAGGCCCGTCGCGGTGCGTGTGGCCCAGAAGGCCCGTTAGGGAAGCTACAAGTATATAATGACCGGTTAGGGTTTGGAGGTCTCCCAGCCCATGCCCTCCCCACTCTCACTCGCAGGACACACTACTACAAGATTGATTTTGCATGGTGTTCGGATTTTATTTTCCGTGGCGGGCATTTGAGAAACCGCCACGGAAAATAGGTGGCTGGCACCCCCCGCCCGGGGAAAAACCGCCATGGTTAATCGATTAACCGTGGTGGTTTTTGTAAAATAACCGCCACGGTTAATCCCTATTAATATCGTTACGGGCATTGTTAAAAAACCGCCATGGTTAATCAATTAACCATGGCGGTTTTTTAACAATGCCCGCCACGGAAAAATCGGGGTAAATATATATACCAACACTTCACTTCTCTCCCTCGCTTCTCTCTCCCGAGCTAGACACCCTTCCTCTGTCCATCCCCTCCCCTCTCCCTCACGAACCCGACGCCGGCGGCGACCCCGAGCACGGATCCGGGCGGCGAGCACGGATCCGGTGGCTTAGAGCATGGATCCGGCGGCGGCGAAGCACGGTGGCGGCGCGAGGCTCCATGGCGGCGCCGTCCACCTTGAACTCCATGGCGGCGGCGTCCCCAAGCGGCGCCGGGCGGGCGCCCCAAGCCGGCGGGCGGCGGCGGATATCGACCACCGGCCAAGCGCCCCAGCGGCGGCGGCGCGCGCCCCCAAGCGGCGCGGCGGGCGAATCTCGACGACCCGGCGTGGCACCACCGGCCGGCGGCAGATCTCCACCCCGGCGCGGCACCCGGGCGGATCTCGGCCACCACGGCGCGGCACCATGCAGCGGCGGCGTGGGACCAGGCCCCGACGGCGGATCCCGGCCGGCCCCCCGGCGCCGGGCGGCGACGGCGCCAAAACCCTAGCGGCGGCCGTGGATCCCATCGGCCCGGATCCGGCCCATTAGGGTTAGGTTTGGGCTTTTTTTTTTTTATTTTTTTTATTTTATTTACCATGGCGGGCATTGTAAGAAGACCGCCACGGTTAATCCCCTATTAACCATGGCGGGCATTGTTAAATAACCGCCACGGTTAATCGATTTTCCGTGGCGGACATTGAAACCGCCACGGTTAATCGCTCGATTAACCGTGACCCTAGCTCCGTGGCGGTTTCAATGCCCCGCCACGGCAAATAAAAAACCGCCACGGAAAAGTAGTGACACCCAGTAGTGACACTCCCCTAACCCCTCTCCCTCCCTCACGAGACTCTCTTCTAGTCTCTCCCTCCCTCACGTAGAAGGTGGCGGCCATGGCCAGCACCTCCACCTCGTCGGCGCGTGGATCCGCCCCCACCTCATCGCCGCCGTGGGATCTAGCCCCCCACCTCATCGCCGTCGCGGGATCCGCCCCATCCGGCGGGATCCGCCCTCCTCCGCGGGATCCGGCCCCCACCTCTCCGGCGTGGGATCCGGGCCCCACCTCGCCGGCGGGGATCCGGCCTCCCGTGGGGGCCATGGATCTCGCCCCCACCTCGTCGCCGGGCGCGGGATCCAGCCACCTCCTCCTCGGGGGCCACGGATCTGGCCCCCACCTCATCGTTGGCGTGGGATCCGGCCCCCCTCCTCGTCGGTGCAGCCGGGATCCGGCTTCCTCCTCGAGGGGCACGGATCCGGCCCCCACCTCGTCGGCGCCGCGGGATTCGGCCTCCTTCTCCTCGGTCGCCACAAGACTACAAGATTTTGACCCTATTGCCACTCAGCGCCATTTGCATCACCATAGATTGTGTTGTAATAGGGGTGTATTTTGCAATATTTTTCCAAAACTATGGCAATAGGGGGGCTGTGTTGCCACAAAAATAGTGCATTGCAATTTTTACGTTCAATGTTGCAAGAGGTGACACCTATAGCAACGCTTTTTGAGAAGTGTTGCTATTGGTTAATAATATTGCCATAATGATATTTAGTTGTATTAGTATTGATTCGCGTTGCAACTGTCTAGTGCTCTTGCAACCATATAAAACAGTATTGCTAGTGCTTGAAATTATTGCCACAGTGTTGTTGGGTTGTAATATTTTGCTCGACCATTGCAATAGGTAGAATGGGTATTGCAACAAAATTTCTAACGCGATGCAATAGTTTGTTGTTATTGCCACAATTTTGTTTGGTTGTAATATTTATCACTACCATTGCAATAGATAGTGATTTATTGCAACTAAATTTCTAAAGTGATGCGATACTATGTTGCTGTTGCCACATGTCAGTTTAGTTGCTATAAAATCTGTGTCGTTGTAATATGTTGTTTTAGGAAACATTTGTATTTCATCGGCTTTGGGTATAGAGAAAGGACCGAAGCTAACCGGCAGCCTACGTGAACTGCTTGAAAGCACACATCACATCCATCGATCGATCAAGAGAGGAGGCTCCTAAATCCTCCAGTGACAAAAGGGAAAGCACCTCATCGCTGTTGGCTCTTGATGACTCGCATGCAGTGAGCAAGTGCTAGTTTAATTTGATTACTAGTAAAGTGCTAGTGCTAACGTTACGGGTTACAAATTTACAGTTGACTTGGTGCCAAAAGGTATAATGAGAAATTTATGCTTGCATTAATAAAGTGTGCTCTTAGAGCTCGGTACATAGTGTATATCAGAGAGCAGAGTACTATGGCAAGAGCACACATGAATCAGTTCATCAAAATTTCAGTAAATTTTGTTTGACGTGTTCTCTCTTTACCTTGAGACAGTTTTCGCACATGAAAAAAAGAATTGCAAATGTAGATAATGTGGTACAGAGAACAACCTAGGCAATAAAACTGCATACCAATCAATTATTTTCTGCTACAATTCTAGTGGCAGACATATCACGGATGCTTGCCTAAGTTGCATCCTACATTATCATCTAAGTAGTAAACTATCACAATTTTGTGTCATACTGAAAATGTAGTAACCAAATCCTCTTCTGATTATAGCACATCAAAATGGAAATTGGATAAAAAAAATTTAGCTCACAGACTATACATCTATATGCACACCAGGGCCAAACATAACTAATTCCCAACAAGAAATGTACGAAGATCGGCTGTAGAGTAGCACAGATCAGATGAGAGGACTGCAGCCTTGCAATCATGTTTAGGATGGCAAGTTGAATGTACAAGGTCTTCTTGATCGAATAACCTGAAGAAATCCTAGCCTTCTTCTTACAGTTCGATTAAGACTCCATGTTGAAGCTGAAAAATCACAGATTTTGCATATATTGTTTATATAAAGACATATATATGTACAGTGCACCATTTCATTTTAAATAATCTATAAGTCAATTCCTTTGTTCTAAGTAACATGAAAGATCGCCAAAACAGCAACATATAAAAAAGTAGTATGCTGGAGACGTCATCTTGCATCCTGTACTGCAAGTGGCTTGATTTGTCCCAATGCTTTAGCTGCACCTAATACTGCTGCAGAGCCTCCCATGTCTAATTTCATCAGCTTTATGCTGCAGCCTATGGTCACCATGAAAGACAGACGTACCATTTAGGAGGACAATTTGGCAGTTGGGAGACTGAAAATATGTAGCCGTCCATGTCTTGCGACCTGCTAGACTCAGTCACCATGAAAGTCTTGATAACTAACTGACTCGACAAGCACATCTAACTGAGATCAATTCAACATATGCCCTCAGAAATAGCGGCAAAGCTTTTGCTGTCCATTCTTAAAACATATGCATTCAGAGTTTGGTAGCCAACCTAAAATCAAAGAAATGGTTAGAACAAAGGAAACCAAATAAGCACCAACTCTACAAATGGTGGATTCGAGCCTAAACTGTGAGAAGAAAATATATGCTTCAGAGCTTTATGAGCTTAAACTGTTGAGATATTACTTATTCTCTTATTAAAGCAACCAGCAAACTGGAGTAACTACATATACTATACATATGCAGTGAAGTACAGATTATAAATATCACACTCAGTGTAATGTTAACATGTAAATGTTAAAAAAGATTTTCATTGACAATACATGTAGATCCGATGCTCACTAATATGCTAATTTTAGAAAGTTGGACAATCCATGGTTGCCACTGCTTTGTTGCAAAGCTGCCGGATCCAAGGCCATGGCTGCCATTTTCTAATATCAACATACAGTTCGCAATCAAATTGCTGGGAATTAATTGCTTACCATTCCATGGATTAAGCATTCAGTGAACCATGATTAAGTAGAGGCTGGTTTGTTAATTTCTTAGCTTCATGAGCAATTTATATGCTTGAGAATGCACTAATCCTCTGTCCGTACAAACATGTTTCTGAAAGAAGTTGAGCTATCAGCTTCTATTTAAGAATCATCTAGAAAGCTTTTTTTTCTCTAATTTAGTTCCCAGAATTTATCATGTGCCTCAAAGTTTTTTTTGATCAAATTTGTTTCCCAGATTTTATCATGTGCCTCAAATAAGCTCTTCTCGGCTGTATGTTTCACTGTGCATATATCAGGAACTCAAAATTAAAAAAACAACATGCAAATGGAGTGCCAATATCTAGCACTACCTTCGTAAAACAAAGTCACAATAGACAAGGCAAATCTGAATACGAAAGATAAGCAAGGAACCACAAGAGAGCCAATGGGTACCTTTTACTCGGCCTTGTCCAGAGAATAGAGGGCTGCGGATGGTGCCGGTGCTCTCTTCTCTTTCACCTTTGTCATTGTTGGCACTGTCCACCACATCTTCCATGCCTGGGCACCAAGAAGACACGAGTTGTTAATATGGAGAGACATGAGAAATTTCATGTCAATAATGTCCAAGTGCAATCAAGCAAGATTTTATTCAAGAAGTCAAACTGAACATAGTATTATATTAGTCAACAATGCCGAGACTGAACTAATCACAAATTGTGAAAATTCTGAACATAATTAAAATACTTGCTAAGGAACACTAACTTACTCAATGGCAGACACCAGTTTTTAACTATTGAAGCTAGAGGAAAGGTCAGCTTTGTTGAACAAGTTGTCTTAGTTGGTATGCTCGAGTAATCCTGGAATCATGATGATTTTAGCTGCATTCAACAAAGAGGAATTTTGTGGGCTTAACCAAAATAAAAGATAGATTCTTGGTCAGATAGTAAGCTGGAAACTTTTCCATACTTTATACTTTCAAATGGATAACGACAATACTTCAATCAATATTTTGCCATTAAAAACAGATGTACTTCATAAGCACTTTCAAAACTGAAAAGGGGCATAGAAAAAAAAACTCACCAAAGTAGTTGCATCGCTAGAGCATTCGAGGGAGAGGGAGTGTGGAGCGAAAATCTGTAATCCATAACTGTATTCAGCAGCATCCTGGAACGATGGATGCTTGAACAATAAACATAGTGAGGGCACCCTTTTTTAGAAAATAGGAAAAGTTTCAGCGTCCTCTTTCAATATGTATGAGTCCACAATTCAATGTCTAGCAGCAGAGATGCAAAAAAAAAAAAAAAAAAAAAAAAAAAAAAAAAAAATACACCTAATCAAGCCCCAATTTATCGTCTAATCAGGACCTCTGCAATAGAGGCATTGTAAGATAAGGAACAAAGCAGCAAACAAAGTTTGGAAGCAAGTACAGTGGTTTAAGTCCATGAATTGAGTACTCTGCATTTAAGGTTTTAATTCAGCTAATCACATATGTAATATTTGTTCTATCGAAATATATCTTCAGTAATCTAGAGCAGCATTTCCACCAAGCAAACTTAGAAGATTAAGAACCTGTGTTGACAGGTGACAATCCCATATCACAGATTCAAGATAATACACTTCAGTTAAAATCAAGAACTACCGACCAGTCTAGTACAAGCAGGATACATGGAAAATTGCTAGGACAGTTGGCTGCCGCGCCCTCAAACAGCAATGGCTTCTGCTAGTTATTAAATTGTTGCTTTTTTATGAAATCAACACACTGCAATGGCTTCAGCAATAAAGAACTGATGAAATGGCTTCAGAATTTGCTGGGCTGATCAGTTTAGTCAATAATTTTCTAGGCTGATCAGTTATAGTAATAGGTTATTAACAAGTAAACATGGTGCAAATTAATAAAGCAAAGCATCTGGCCATTGAATTGTTTATTTAACAACAACATCTGATGGACAGAAAAGAGGGATATGAGATGTCACCAAGGGGGATAGGGACAAGTCAGGTCACGGGAAATCCACCATTAACCATGACCCTTGAAGGGTGACGGGCTCAAATGTCCGTCACGCAAAATAAAAATCGCCCGTCACGCATAACAATTTCGGTACTAGTGAAACCTCCAGGCGCTCGGCAATGATGCCGTCTCCGGTAGTGAATATGTCTATTAGTTACAGATGATAGTACACAGATATGAAGGAAAATCCGAGCTTTACTAATATAGGATAGAAAGTCTTACATTGGCAACTAAGGAGGTCACCGATATG